>JAANDH010001121.1:0-84126 GCA_011799765.1 Nymphaea thermarum
AATGAGCCCTGCGATCCCTTAATCTTTTGTTATATCAAAGAATAGTGACCTAATCACCTTACAACAGATTGTACACAAAAGAGTGAAAAATCACAAGTATGCCACCGCCTAGTACATTGGGGCGCGTGGAGTACTAAAGAATAAAAGAATTGGATCGGGTCTGTCTGACCCGATCCCATGTACATAAGCTTAACAGCCCAAACCTTAGAAATTTCACAACCAAAGTTCTCAGTTAGACGGGTAGTGCTAGTGGATATGAAAGAAATTGGAGTGTTTTCCAACATATCCACAGTAAGAAGAGGATAGGATGGAACATAAAAGATTGAATGACCTATTTATATTCAATATAACATGAGGTTTGACAAGAAACATACATCTCAAGTTGATCGTATCGGCTTGGACAACTTTGACATGCTAGATTCTGGTTGAAGAAGAACCAACTGCAATATATGATGAGGAGAATATTCAGTGGTTGAATATTGAAAGAGCAGAAGATGCTGATGAAGGAAAGCTTCAATATGTTAGTGAGGACATTCAATTTGAAGATGATTCAAATGAGAATGTGAATGAAGATGCAGATGGGAATGAAGATGGAGATGATGAGTGAGGATATTTTTCGTTTGTTATTCACTTTGAAGCTTGAACAATTCCATATGTATTTAACATTTTAAACTTATTCCTTGAGGTGGTATGGGTTATACTTATGACATTAAAATATGTTATATTAAATGCCTAAATGGATGAATGCTCATAGCTATATAAGCCTATATTTATGCATGACGTGCTTTTTTTTTTTCTAGAGAACATATTTTTCTTGTTTTTCCATATTCTATATTTTTTCAATTTAAAAAGTTATATACATTTACGAGATGTTATGAGTTATTATGATACAACATACCTATTATGGCACACACTTTACAACTTCTAACCGTGCATGTGAATGCATTTTTAATGATTCAACAATCTTTGCAACTTTCAGCTCCACTGTTTCTTAGGTTTCTCAGTTTTGAATCTGACTTTGTAGATGACAACAGGGGTCTCAAATGGAGTGTTCCTGCAATTACATGGTGAATAATTGTGCTGTCAGCTCTTGTTGTTCTGTGGATAAGCATGGTATTAATGCCAGTTCTTCCATCAGTCATGATATTGTTGATTCGGTTGCAATGAATCAAAAAGTAAGCTTTTTCTTGTTTTTTATCTTCTATTTTTCTCTAAAAGCCAAAGACTTTCCAGTGTCAAGTTGCTGTAGTTGTTGACTATAGGCAGTACTAAAGCATACAGTTTTCTGGTCTATATTTCTTATTTTCTAGTTTGAGTTGTGACCATTATAAGTTGATCATGCGTTCATAGCTTCATCTTAATTTGATTAGTGTTCTGGCTTTCCCTGCATGCACCATTTCAGTCAAATTATGATTTATCATTTATCAGTTGGCGCTTTTTGCTTTTATTATTTCAGTTGGCAATTTCTCTTACCACTGACTGTTCTAATGTATAGGTAAATTCTCCACCACGTTCTTGGTTTGATCCATCATTTCAATTGGACGTTCCCTTAATGGATGTTGACAAGGTGTATTTTTTTTGCTAATCACTCTATGCTACAAAATAGAAACTAGTTTTTATTTTTTTAATCACTAACAATTGCGTTTCAATTATTTAATTACATAAAGTATCTGCTTCCCAGGCGTGGAATTATTCAATCTTCCTGCAGGCTGCAACTTTGTAGCCTGTTGAAGGTTGTAATGGTTAAGAGTTCATTGATGGTTTGCTCATTCTTCTACTTCTCATTTATTCTACCACAATATAATTTTCTCTCTTACTGCTTTTCTAGTGAGTTGTGGACAGTCCACTTTTGTAGATTACTGTATTATCCAGAAGTTGTCATTTTGGTTACACTCATATTGGCTGGAATTAGTGTGTGACTCGTTTTGTTACTAAGATGCTAGTTGCATGAGACATCATATTTTTTGGCAAAACAAGGTCATAAATTGTAGTGATTACCATAAAATGTTTCTGATATGTGGCTGAGCCTAGACTGGCTGTGGTTTCTTGGAATACCATATGAAGGCATTTTTCTGGTCACTTTCAATTTTGCTAATTAATGACATTTGGCCGAAGTATGAAGACTGGAATCATTTTAGGTTCTCACATGCTTCCGAAAGCAACCTGTTGGAGGATAGATCTTCCTGCTTATATCAACCAGTGTTACAAAAAATGTGAATAAAACGTGATAAATTAAATTGCTGACTAAACTTAAAAAAAAACGCATTCTTGTTTAAATTTGTGTTTTTTTTCTCTTTTTGCATCTTTTTCATTTTTTCATGTTTTTTTAATGCCAAAACAGTTTTTTTTTTCATTTTATATTTTTTGTTTGTTACAAATCTACTTATTTTTTGATGTCTGTGTTATTAGTTAATTTAGTTTCTCACTTATTTTATTTTCCCCCATTTTTAGTTTCTTTTAAATATTTATAAATTTATCATATTTTTATTTTTTTTTCCGTTTTCTCAAGCTCGCCGTATTATACCCAAGAAAAACCTCACCATTTAAAATTCCAAAACGTTATTTGTGCCTATGATATCAGCTAAAAGAATGACTAGTATACAAAAAGACTAACAGAAAACAGGAAGATCAAAACCACATGAGAAATCGAGCTTGGAAGGTAGCAAACCACAAGCTATCTCCATTGAAGGATCCCTGTATAGAGATTGCAATCTCTGAATCAAGATATACGTATTAACCAGATATCTGTTGAATTGGCCTCCACTCTCCACACATTTGTGTAACATATTTAACCAACTCTACTGATTGGATGAAAGCCATATCCTGGCACTGTCAGCAAGGTCTAACTCTTCCAAAATCGGCTCCAACATGTGTCCTTAAGGAAATCTAACACAGCCCCTCAGTGTGATCATTCCAGTCACGGTTCTTGACTTCCCACCTTTGCTGATCCCATAAACAGCAGTCTTCCCTCCTCTATGCCGAACAGAAGCTACCTGAAATGCATGTATCTTCCTGTTCCATAGCAGGCCAGTTGTGGATCTGTCAAATGTTCCATATTACCAGGTCAAAGGATAATCTCCAGCATTTGGCAAGCCAATCCTTTGTGCCTGAATTTTCTCACTAATCAGATCCATGTCGTTGTGGGAGCTTATATTTAAAGAAAATGTGGTCTGCAGTTTTTTCATACCTCTTACATACAAAACATTTGTTGGTAATGGCCCATCCCCTATATTTCTGAGTTTTTGAGGTCAGCAATCTACCAGATGAAACAACCAACACGAACCGGCTAGCTCTACTGTGCCCTTTCCATTTCCTCCATTGGCTACTTTAATAGTGCCTTCTAACCTTCTCGGTTCTTCCAAATATCAAAATATGAAATATTTTCTAAGACATGACTATGACCATAAAAAAGCAGTAGATCTTCACCATCCCTCAAGAGCGGTCTATCCATTCCATTCCTTCGGAACAAGTTCTAGAAGTTTAGTCAGATTACCACATCTGAGCAATTAAGTATCTCAAGCAGCTTGCAAATTCCATAGTCCTCACCGGTGATCAAGGAGTATCAAGTACTCTGCATCCACTTGTCTTACCAAATTTTGATTTTCCCCTTTCCTAACAGCCACATTGTATCCTTCTTGGTCTTCTCTCATCCCCATCTGATGCTTTTGAACACCCATGAAGCCTTGCCATGTTATTCGAAAGTTCTCTTATGCTTGTTAAAAGCTTTTTTCGCATTTTAGTGCATTTGACTTTTGGAGTTCCATACTTAAGGATTACTTGTTCCTAGCAATTAGTTAGTTAAGCCTTGGAGTAGTGTAATGTTTTAAGTTGTAAAATTACTCTTGAAATCATTGAGAAAGAAGCAAAAGAATCGATCTTCATTATCCCTAATCTCTACTTAAATAGAGATTAGTAAAAAATTACAAAGTAGTCTAGCATGTTTAAAAAAAATATTAAAGAGTATCGCCAGCTAATAAATATTTCAACTTACTACCACAAACTTACAAATATTTCTCTCAACTCTCCCCCTGAAGTTGGAACGTAGGTATCTATCAGTCTTAGCTTGTCGCAACTTTTAGAAAGATAGAGTTAGCATCTGGTTTGGTGAACACATCAACCATGATCTTCTATTCATTATCACAGATATCACGTGAATTTCGAAAATCTTGCAAGATTTACAGGGAAAAACAACGAAAACAAAAATATCGAGAAAATCTGGACAAAATTGAATATCTGGCGATTTCTTGTGATTTTTTCACAATTTTTTGATGATTTTTTCACTTTTCTATTAGTTTCTCGTTTATTTTATTTTTCTTTAATTTTTAGGACTTTATTTTCTAAGGCTGCTAGGATCAATATCAGGCTCGTTAGATACTTAGACTGATCAAGGGCACTTACCTCTTGAGAACAAACTGATGGGGAATCATACGAAAGGCCTTGGACTTGAATAGATGACTACAGAAGAACCAAAGTAGGAACACAAGGAACAAACTCTAGTGGAAAAGGGAGAATCAAAAGAGGAAAGGAACGAGACACCTTAGAATCAACTGTAGCAATGGGATGAGAAAAGTAAGATTGTGACTCAAAGAATGTAACGTCCGCACTAACATACTCTATCCCTTTTTGATTTCTGGGATAACCTATAAACACACATTTGACAGCCTGAGCTGTAACATCCGCACTAACATACTGTATCCCTTTTGATTTCTGGGATAACCTATAAACACACATTTGACAGCCTGACCAACAAGTTTATCTTTGCTTGGTCCCAATATGTGTACAAAACAAACGTAGGCAGAAATCTTAGGAGCCATGTGAAACAAAGGACGTCTAGGATAGAACACTTGATGATGGCATGGTGTAACTCCAACTGGCCAAGGTAAGTAATAGATGCCCCCTTCTTCACGACCTCCACCAATCGTCTTCCCAATCGATAATTCCTGAGAAATTCCTTACTGTATAATACCCGTACACAATATATATGTGACAATGGTATGATGAAGTCATTAATACGATTATGTTTCTTTTTGGTTCTGATGTTTGAGGTTGCTTACAGGATGATAACTTTCATGGTAATGCTGTTCATATGATGGACCTACGATCAGGTCAAACAGGGTATTTTTGTTTCTGCACGAAGTGTGTTGCTACAAAAATTCCTTATATGGTCCTTTCACTATTAAGGTTTAGATACTAAACTTGATGCATCAGAATTGAAAGAGATTTAGCTCTTTAATATTCATTGATGTGTCCATAAGATGCGCTTTAACTTGTTTAAGCCATCATAATGAGCTAAAGAAAAAATTATCTTTTAGAATAGAGGAACCTGAGGGATTTGGGACAAAGTCATTGGAGTTATTGACTTCAACTACCTGTACTTTAATTTTTGTGTTGCTTACTTGCTTTTTTTCTTGAAAAGAATTGGCCACCAATAGTCAGCTATTTTATTTAAATTAATCTCTTTATTTTGGTACTATATCTCACTGGTAATCTTTATTGACAAAATTTCTTTATTCTACCGGGTCTGGTGGCTGGTGTCTTAAACTTGAGGATAATGAAACATTTATATGTTGGAACTACTAAATGATAATTGTTTCTCTCATCATACATTCTTTTCCTAGATAACAAATGAATAATGTATTGATTTTGTTATTCTCTTTGTGAAGGTACGGTGTGTCATACGAAGTATTGTTAGAGATTGGACTGTAGAAGTAAGTGTGTGTCTACTTCATTGATATTTCTAGCTTGTCCTTGGAATCAAAGGTCTGGTGTTTTATTCTGTTTCTTTTCTTCACAGGGACAAAGAGAGCGTGACCAGTGCTATAAGCCTATTCTTGATGAGCTAAATCGACTTTTTCCTGATCGCAGCACAAGTAGGTGTGTAATTTCATCAGTTTGATGGACCGCCAAATCAGATATAGTACTCGTTTAATGTACAGCTTTTCCTTGACTAGCTCCTTCAACTTTTCATTGACAAATATGAAACTACATATCAATTTTATTGATTCATATCTGTAGGATTTACTTTTTTTGTTGTGTGGGGGATCAGTGAAATTGGGACTCTAAAAGCTATTATGAGTTTTACCAAGGATAATCTTGTTTCTTAATTGTGTCTGGTGAAAACTTTGCTGAGACATACCCCGAACAATAGGGTGGGGTTGTATAATAACTTAATTGAAGAAAAACTTGATGTAATTTGACCAGCACCATAGCATCTAGAAAAGGGAGGGTGCAGGGACGTTTATCTGCTTGCTAGTAATGTTGTTGTTTTTTTTTTCACAGGGATGTTCTTTGTAGTTTTATGTGCGTAACAAAACCTGAACTAACAATTTTGAAAGTAGCCATGACTAGCCAAGAAGAGGATCTCTTCTTTTAAATTGAAAGAAAGCAGCCAAATCCAATTTATCTGATGCCAAGTCCAGGGTTAGCAGTTATAATAATTAGCTTGTAAAAATGCAACTTTAATTACTAAAATGAAAACATGACCTGATAAATATCCTGAATTAACAATAGAAGTTGATGGATTTCCCAGTGACCCTTAGACATTGATGACCTGATTTTCCTCTTTCAGGAAAAATTCTCACAGCTTGGCAAAGCTAATATACAGTTCTTCCTTCATTCAAACTTTATCTTACATGTATAATTGTCTCTTTTTGTGCTTGTGGAACTATTACTATTGGAAAGTGAAAGTTGCAATTTTGTGTTAAAACTGCACATGCTTATGTTCGGGTGATCCTGTTCTTTTCTATCATATGAGATATGAGATGGCAGCTTTCTAATATCTGCTGCACTTACCCATCTTGAAGTTGTTCTCGTTTTGGCTGTTTGTACATCTAGCAAAATCTGCAAAAATCGAGTCTTCAAACAGCACTATACGACATATGAACCAAATAATGTATTCCTTTTATGACTGATGGCTCCATATCCATATTTGCATATGCTATCTTCCTTTCTCTTGGTTGTCTGTCGCCCTGGCTTGGATGGGTTTAGTAGTTTAGCAGCAATCCAGATTTAAGATGGTTCATATGTCTCTGGTACTTGAGATGCTTATATGTTGAGATGAAAGGGGTGAAAAACTTAATCCTAGTTTGGAAGACTTAATAGTTATTTACACGACCCATTTTGGGTTGCTATCCTTAAGGCCTTAACTTCTTGAAGTTCTTTCGTATGGTTTGAAACTTTTGGTCAGTCTTTTAGCTTCACTTTTTTTAAATCTATCTGATGCTGGAGCTCGGCCAATCTTGATTTCTGTTCTGTAAATCGAACCCTTATGTATACTCGTGCATTTATGTTCAGCCCACCTAGTTGCTTAGTGCCCGGTGCTGGACTTGGAAGGCTTGCCTTGGAGATATCCTGTCTTGGTATATAAGTATATAACCCGTTTGCAAATAATGAGTTTTCATGCTTTTGATCTATTCAGGCACTGATGAAAGAAATTTTCTGCTGACAGGCTTTGTAAGTCAAGGCAATGAATTCTCATATTACATGATGATATGTTCAAGCTTTATTCTTAACCAGTAAGATAGCTTCATATTTCTTTCTACCTTTCATATGCATCATGTTGGTAAAATTTATCTGTTGTGGGGGTCTTTTAAAGTCTAAAAAGGTTTACTTTTTTGATCATGTGTGTGTGCACGTACAAGTTTTCATGCATGCATCAACATCAAATGCACGTGTAGTTTTGCATGTGTGCTTGTAAGTTGATCGATGTGTCCTCTTCTGGTTTAAGCACTCAGAAGGCAAGGGAATGGACAATATATCCTTGGATACATAGCAATTGCAACTCGCTTTCAGACATTGACCAGCTTCGTCCTGTTGAATTTCCTGATCTTCATCCTGCAAGGTACTCAGGCTTTTAATTTGTAGCAATGTCTCATTTCTTGTCTTTTCTTGACTGTTCCTTGAGGGTTAAGTGTGTTGCCAAGGAATCTAAAATACCCATCTAATCACTTTGAGAAGACATTGGGATACCCATTTAAGATAGTTCTTGAGTTTAACTTCTAATTCGAATAGCACAATTAATTCCAAGCATTATAGGATAATCTAGGCAAGTTTACCAAAATTTTGGATCATGGACTCCTGTAGTTAACTTGACGAGGTCTCTCTGGGACTCTTGCCATGCTGTCTGAGCTCTGAACCAAAATTCTCCCACCAAATGGTAACCTATCATGTAGGTGCAGGTAGAGAGGTTGACTCAGCTGCAGATATGAAAAACAGTCCGGACCAAACGAGACATGGCTGATTCATATTTTGGTACTTTTTTGTATATTTTTTGTTTATTAATTCATATTTTATGAACATATATATATATATATTATATAGGGAGAGAGAGAGCCAATGTTAGTTGCCAGGTGGCTAAAATTTGAAAAATTAGTGGTTAAAAATGACGATAATTCGTCATATAAACCAGCGTAAATTGTTGCTGCATTATAAACCATGGCTAATGCCAATTTAGTGATTTCCTTTTTTGCAACAAATTTTAAAATTTTAACCATCCAGCCACATTAGGCACATAACATCATTGAATTCCTGTATATACGAAAAATGCTAAAATGTGCCAAAAAAAAGTACCAACAACCAATTTGCTTGCCCAGATCATTTCCCCTACCTCCACTTATGTCCAGCTGTCTTGAGGCAGGTATGGTGCCCTTCTTGGTCAGTCCGCGTGACATAGATGGTAAGAAAGATAAGTATTCAGTCTCTGACTCGAGCAGCAAAAAACAACTCAAATTTGTGACTTTGTGTGGAAGATAATGGGATGGCAACACATGAAAAGCAGATTTACCTCCTTAGCATGAATAAACATCTTTTACAATGTCCACAATTTGGAATTTTCTTGTTACAGCAACTGAAATCTGTTCTTCCTGCTTCCATGGGATATATAGAAATGAAGCTGCTAAAAGCCACCCTTTGCAATCTTAGATAGGAAGGTCAATGCAGAAGTTGGTTGTTCTTAGATACTCAATAGTTTGATCCAGCAACTAGGCAGAGAATGCTATCTATCAGCATAAGTCCAAATGTAGGTAATCTGGTGCTCCAAGTTTATTACAATCAGTGTAGCTGTATCTCTCATTACATGAAGAATATCAATCACACTTTCCAGTCCTGATCACCAGCAACTGGCACCTTGTAGCTTCTGATATCATCATATTTGCTATAACTTGTGGTTCAAGTTCAACATTTTCATGAAATAAACTTGCTGATTTCATTGCCTGAACCTTGAAAAAAATTCCACCTATGCCTGTTTTTGCAAGTGGGTAGCATAAGATGATCTGAAAGGAGAACTTTACAGTTACATTTGATGAGCTGAGTTGTTAATTCTGCATCCAGTCCCCTATTTTCAAAACTAGCAACAGCTGTTTTTCCCTATGTAAAAGACATTTCACTGTTGTGTAATGTCCATACCCTTAGCTTAATATGTGTACTAAAAGGGAAATTTCCTTCATTGGAACTCACAATATCCAGGTTGCTTCAAGGGAAAATTCCTGATTCTTGAACCCTCTCAACAACAGGTTTGTCCTTTGCTTTCTGCACCTAGAGGAATGAAGGAAAACCTAGGCTCTGGTGCCAATCTGATGCAGTGGTCAGGGTTAGCAACTTGGCTCTAATCCCGCAACAATGTACAAATCTAGTGAAAAACAGGAAAGCAAATTGAAAAGAAAAGAAACACAAAGGAAAGCAAAGTAAATTTAGTGTTTTTGATTAATCAACTTCTCTAAGTTAGAATGAATTACCCATCCATCTAAGTCACATAGGTACGGTTATGGCAATGCAGGTACAAAGACAATAATGTCAAAAAAAGTGGGTACGGTTGGGCACAAGCAAAATCTATATATTTGGAAGTTTTTTAAAAGAAATGCAAGTTTTCTTAGCATTTATTTGCAAGTTTTGAAAATGTAAATTGTTATTTGTAATATAAGACCCCTTTGAAAGGGGGTCAGGGAAATTTTATAAAAGACAAACTGGAAAAAGGAGGCAAAGGGTTTCAGGCTTTCAGCATAAACCATTTGCCCCAATCTCCCTTGCTATATGCTTCATGCTTCCACCACATACCTCTCTCTCTCTCTCTCTCTCTCTCTCTCTTTTTCTCTCTCTCTCTCGTGCGTGCACGCGAGTCTGAAAACATTATGAAGATACGCTTTCATGGTTCCGCACATGTACATCTCTCTCTATCTCTATCTATCTAAAAATTCTCTCTCCTTTGGTGGAAAGTCTTCTCTCCCTAAATCATTCTATCTCCAGCTCTCCAATTCAGGCTGCATCTCCCTCCCTAACAGATGCAGGGACTCAGTCGACTATCTTTTTCTTCAATTCAAAAAAAATTGTTTTGCAATTTGAGAAACATGCCAGGATGTGTCCCCATTGCCGTACTGCGGTGTCGGCATACTGACATGGGTACATGGGAAATTTTTTCCGTACCCATGTTACCTAGGTGCCAAATAAACAAATCAATTAATATGGATCCAACATGGATCCAATATAAATTCAATATAAAATGAAATGCTCCTGCATCAAACTGTCTTTGTAAAAGTGGTTATGAGATGAACCTCTCTATCAAGCTGACAAATGAAATGTGGTCAAACCACAAATCAGCAAATTTTGTTTTTCTGTCCATCTCGCAGTGACCCTATCACAGCTCCCTAGGCCACAAACATACTCTTCTGTCACTCCTTCCACCCCCAAGAACCCTGAAGCTTATGTTGTCATTCTGGACCAATGGCTCTTTACCTTAGTAATTTGCTTGAATTGTGGAACAACAAGATCTATGAGGTTTGGAGCTTGGTATTTACTCTATCTTCCAAAAGGCTAATCAGTATTGAGTTAAGAAAGTTTCAGCTTATTTTTGCCTTGACTGCCTTTACCTGCATTGCACCTAGACATAACATAATGCCCTGGTTGCCAGCATATTCGTTGTTGATGAATCTGTTCCTCTTATCATTGAACTTGCTAAGGAGGATGTTAACAACTATGGAATAAGCTTTTGATATCTGTCTCAGATGTCAGATAAGAAGCTATGCTGCTTTATGTCATGCTATTAGTGAAAAATAGGATTTTGGAACCAGGATTGCCTAGTCCTTATTAACAGTTGTGATGTATAAAACATTTAATTTTGTCTTCATGTTTCAAAAACTCTGTTCTGTAATTTTGATACGTTTGTTCCATAAAATTTGATAAAGACACTATCCTGAAGAATTTAGATTTTAATAATGCTCTTTCATTGTGAGATTGTATTTCCCATTAGCAAATACTTCTAGAAAATTTCAAGGGACCTTTGGACCTAAAACAATGGCAATGATATTCAGAACAACATTGTAATGTTTTTCATTCTTTTGAAGCCTCTCTACTATGGAAAGATTACTAATGGCGAACAATATTTGTTTCCTAACAATAGCTTTACATTTTTATTTTGCTGTTCATGTGCCCCTTGTTGTTTACTGCATGATTATGATTATGGTACCAAAATATGATTGCTGTGGCAATATTTTGTGTGAACTGTGTAAATCTAATCCATTGCTTGTATGCCTTGTTAAGATGGTCAAGCATTTTATTTTCCAAATGTCTCCTTAATTCCATGAATTTATATATATGCATCTATTTTTCTTTGTTCTCCTGCTGAATAAGGCCTAGCTTCTCATCTCTGACTGTCCGGATCTCTCCGAAACTGACATTGGTGTCAGGAGTCCACATTTACTGTCTAATATCAGTAAATCCAATCTGTTCATAAACAGTGCAGGAATAACTGAGGGTTTCTCAATGTGTGCTGGAGATTTCGTTGAGGTCTACAATGAACCCTGCCAGGAAGGTACAAAAGCAAACTTCTTGTACAGGAAATTGGCTGGTGCCTGGTAGTTGTCTAGTTGACTATTTATCTCAATAAAGTATAGTTGTTTACCATGTCCAACACACATCAGAAAAGCATGCATGTAGATTATAGCTCCACCTATGAAACTGTTTCATTGTAAAATTGCTGCCATCGCTTGATATGCACTCTAGGCCACTTTTCTTTGTTGAAGCCGTCTTGTAGATGCATCTATTCCATAGTCAAGTGTAATTACCTAATTGGAATGCTGGTTCTTATGTGCTTCTTTGGCTGTTGAACTTTAGTTTCATTCTAACAAATGCAATGAGCAAATGTTTATTATGAAAACATTGCAGCACATTGGAAAATGACTCTTGTTTCAAATGAATGTAAAGCGTGATTTTCTAAATTTCAAATTGAATGTTAAAATTTACTTGATCCTCCCTAGGAATGGTATTCTTGATAGAAAAGCTTTATTTGTTCTGGAACAAGCTCCTAAGGGTTGGTATCATCAGTTGCTTAATTTGGGATTCAGATCCTGCTATACAGATTACATCTCTTTTCACAAAAGGAACTCATGCAGGTGTTATTGTCCTCATGTTATATTGGATCGTCACCGGTAGTGATAGACAAACGGAGGATTTTGTAACTAGGAATTTGAAATATTTGACTGAGGGTTTCTGACTTCCTTTCTTTGAACTGAAGTAGCATATTCTCTTTGTGGATATTTTCTACCTTAAACTAAATTTGCTTGGGGCATTATTGAAAGATTGCGTGTCTGAGATGATAAAGTAGTTGAGTAATCAAAGATTCATGGGATGAAACAATGATGAAAAGTTGTTGGATAACCACACTCCATATCGATCACTAATTGAACCCTATCTTATGCTACAATTACACGATTCTTCTCTTCTTATTATGGTGACAACGGTTAAATGATCTTCCTAGGCTTTGTTGTGGGGTTTTTTTCAACTAGGTCTGCTAGCTTCCTAACTAAATTGTTGATGATGTTCATGACACACAAAAAATTGTGTGGCACTTAATTCTCTAACTGTAACGTGAATCAATAAATCACTTATTCATGATTGTGAGACTCACAGAAGAACATGCATTATACAAGCATTTTATAGACATTTTAAGATTCAATTTTTGTACAAATGATAGAGTGGAGGAGCCAGAATGTTTCGAAGTCAAACTCTTTTAAACTAACTAATTAGCTCCTGAAATATTTAGATTTCATAAGGTTTTACCAATACATGATAAGATAACCTCTCGGTTAGGGTGTACAACATGACAATGCTCGTACCTTTAAGATTTATAAGATGCAAGGTCATTGCAGTCTCTGAAATTAGATATTTTGGGAATGTATTGTATATCTTCTGGATCCATACCACTCCTGGAATTATGGGGGTACATACATCATAGTGTTTACAACATAAACATCATTCAATTTTGTTTCCAGACTATAAGAAGCTTTTGTGAATCATATTCATGCATCCTTTCTCATCTGTGTGTATTGCTCCAATATGTTGCCTCCCTTTTCAGTTTGTCAATTCTTCAACTCCTCTTGTAGACTCTTTATCGCTTTACTCTTTTGTCCTTTCTTGTCAATAATTTAACAGATTTTCATATTTTACATGTCCTATCCTGTGATGAGACTGCATGGCAAAATAGGCTCATTGATTAGTCCTGAGTCACCATTTACCATGGATTTTGCCATTATGTTGTAAGTTGTAACACTAGTCTGCAACAAAAGGAACTTCTCTAACATTTTATGTTCTGTAGTGGCATCTATTGAACGTATGATACTTTTTGTTCAATCATATGTTATTTTCTTGTTGTAATTTCTCCAACATTTTATGTTCTGTAGAGGCATCTATTGAACGTGTGATACTTTTTGTTCAATCAGATGTTATTTCCTTGTTGTCCCATTGTTATGGCCAATGGGTAACACAGCAGAAAACATGCTACTTTGTTGCAGGGGCCTGGGATTCTGTCGTGACTTGTTTCTTCATTGATACTGCCCATAATATTGTTGAGTACATTGAAGTTATTTCTAAAATACTTCGAGATGGGGGGGTAAGTCTCTTGGGCTGTTACAGACATTGCTTTCCCCAATCATGCTTGCTCATATCGTTGAGTTCTTTTTTTGGCAGCTTTGGATAAATCTTGGGCCACTTCTTTACCATTTTGCTGATGCTTATGGTCCAGATGAGGTAAGAATCACTGGAAATAAGGTCATTATAAAATGTCATTGCTGATCTGATGGGAATATTTGTATCTGGATCGTAGATGTCCATTGAACTAAGTCTGGATGATGTTAAGAGAGTTGCTCTGCATTATGGGCTGGAATTAGAGGTGAGTCATGGTTTCCGATAGTAAGTTTTAGTGCTTCTGGTAACATTATCACTTTATTTCACTGGCTGTAAAACTCATATGTCCAGATGGAGAGGACTATCAGAACAACGTACACTGCAAATCCTAGGTCGATGATGCAAGTAAGCTTGAGACTTTGTGCTGTCCATTTTTTCTCACTTTGTGCAATAAATAAATTTTGTGATCTAGTATGAATTCATATCAAGTGCCTGGTGTTGCACGTGCAACACCACCAGGGACCACATTCACTGGTAGTGCTTGTTAGTTTACTGTAATAGAAAACATAAAAAAATAACAAGAGATTTAACATGCCTGGAATAATATGCCTAGTCCATGGTAAGTACTACTTGCTACTTTTTAATTTTCCTTGATGACATCTATATGTTTTCTCTTGAGATCATCTCCTTCATTTTAGCATGGTCATGCTACATTTGATATGCCATGGTCTTCATGATAATTATCATTCCATAGTTATCACCTTGGCTAGCACACTTATCATTTTCCAGCAGTTCAGAAAGTTCTAATTTGCTATGGTGGTCTTTAAAAATGATTTTGACCGTAGCTTTGATGGAGAAGGCACCATTCTTTTTCTTCTTCTTTTTTTTTTTTCTGATTGGAGATTAGATCTTCAACAAGAATTTCCGTTCTTCATTGTTGGAGAATCCTTTCTAACTTGAGCCTCAGTTCAAAATTATGATCAATATGCTCTAAGCCCACCATATCCTGGTTTGGGATCATGTGGAGATCTTCTTGCTCTAATGCCATAGTGAAAAACATAAAAAAATAAAAGAGAACTTGTTGGTATAATACCTAGTACATGGAAGGCCATCATCGACTTTCATCCATTGAGTGAGTGGTGGTGAGTTTCATTATATAGCAGTCTTATAATAAATACCTCTTAGCAGTCTTGTAATAAATACCTCTCCTCATGTTAAAGAAGCTGCTACAACACCACCATTTAAGTTGAGATTTTACAACACTTGTTGCCGATATTTTATTTTCCTTGATGACATACATTTTCTCTTGAAATTCTCTCCTTCAATTTAGCATGGTCTTCCACGACATGCTATGTTTGATATGCCATGCTCTTCATGATAACTATCATTCCATAGTTATCACCTGGTCCAGCACACTTCATTTTCATGCTGCTCATGGTACGCCAACCAGGTAGTGTGTGGTCCTGGTGGTGTTGCACATTCACAAGGTGACTTGTATCAAACTCTTTTTTGGTGTTGAACAATCAATGGCTGCAAATGCATCAAATTGTTAGACTCCAATCTGACATACTAAGTCCGAATTGACGATTTGGGTGTTTGTAACTCATTTTATGTGTTTGTTTGTGTGTGCATGCCTACAAGCTTTTTCTATATCAGTAATCTTTTGCTCTTCTTGGTCCGATATTTTTTACCATAGAACTGGTACTCCGCTGCTTTTTGGACCATGAGGAAAAGGAGGACAGGCCAACCGAGCTGCTAGTGGGATCCTAAAATATTATTCTCATGCTGGGAACTCCTTCAAAGAAATACCTGGATTGAAGGTAATCATGTCATCAATTTACCGAGTTAAAATGTTTAGAGAGTTTTTGATAGGAGCAGCTGATGAAGCCCCTGTACGCTGCTCCACATGGTTCAAGGGAAATGCCAGATAGTGGGGTCAACGGGAGAACCAAGTAGAGAAAGTGTTTATACTATTTCATATGTATTCACTTGTATAAGCACCATTATTTTGTTTTGTTATTTAATTTTATAAAGTAGTTATGAGAACTTATACTCTCTCTCTCTCTCTCTTGTATGTGTGTGCACACCTGCATTGATCTACCAGTCTCCAAAATGTGCTTCCACCTGAATCTTAAGGAAGTGGTTGGCTAATTGGTCCCGCTTTTTCTAGATTGACGCAAGTCTCCCTGTGTAAAAACAGGTCGGTATTACCTGCTTCTTTCTTTGCTGACAGCGTAA
Source organism: Nymphaea thermarum (assembly GCA_011799765.1). Lineage (NCBI taxonomy): Eukaryota > Viridiplantae > Streptophyta > Magnoliopsida > Nymphaeales > Nymphaeaceae > Nymphaea > Nymphaea thermarum. Next base: position 16,129 of record JAANDH010001121.1, read on the forward strand.
TAGAGTCCTCACGTAACCTATCCCTACTCACAACGATGGCTGTTTCACTTAAGCTAGTCAGAGGTAGCCGCCAGGTGTTAGACTTCAACATCTTTTGTTCATAGAATCAAATCCAACAGGATACAACTCAAAAAAGGTAGGGCGAACGAATTGGAAAATCGAAAGAAAAATGCTATATCTAAGCTATAAGAATTAAGAAAATTTACTAATCTACATGTAGTGAATAGGTCAACTGAAAAATTGAAAGGACCCATGTCAAAAGCAGTGGGACCGTAACATTGAAATCGTAAAAATTTGAATTTCTCATGAGCAGATGTCAAATCAAACGCCCTGTTTGTACTTGTCCTTGGAAACGTTAGGCACTTATCCGTGACTTGTGGTATTTCTCACGAAGAAAACTCCTAAGACATTCAGGAAAGGGAAAAAAATTTCTAAAAAGAACATAAGTTTATTCGCGTGGAGAAGCACATAATTCAAAAACTTAAAAAGACTGGTGGAAAATTGGCATACAAATCAAAACTGGACGTGGAAGAGTTTCAATCTCCGCAACTTCTTCCCAACGTATCAAGCTGGCAAGGTCGTGAGATGACTTTTTGTAATTGAAGCTGCGATCCCATAGTCTATGATTTTGGATATAAGTTTGAGACGTTTCTTTTTTAAAGCAAAATATGAAATATGCTTTTGTTTGAGAGGTGTGCAGGTGAGGCGATTTTCTTGGACACCAAAATATGCTTATTTATTTTTCCGGTACGTGTTCAAGTGGGAGAACGAAGAGAATGCGCACGACAGGGACGCAAGGCCAAGTAAATAGGACAGGAAGCGCTAAAACACTCGCTTGAAAGGATAAAGAGTCGAGCAGGTACAACTTCGAAGCGAGGTGATTCATTGGCTCATCGTGCTATGTTTGTGAAGCGAAAAAACCATGGTGATGCTTGGTAGTTGAAAGAGAAGCCAACATGAGCTTTACTAGGAAATCGAAGACAGCAGAGAGGAGCAACCATTATCCTGAAACGAGATGATGGTACCAGCAACACACATATCCAGGAGAGACCCGTTCTTTTCTTTCAATGAAGACTAAAAATTCTGATACTTTATCCTGAAAAGAGACGATGAAATCTAAAGCCAGATAGGAGTTTTTTTCCGACTTTTTTTTTTTTTCCCGTTTTACCTGCTATTGAAGAACATGTGCATGCAACAACGGTAATCCCAGGATTGTTTCGCAGGTATGCAGCTTAGAGCCAAAAACAAACTATTGAACCAACCAATAAATTCACTATTGGAAAGTCTTATACAACACAACCCATTAAACTGACTGCACAACGAAAAATCTATCTCATCGGAGGTTATACAAGAGAAGGAATGGATACAAACTGAGAAAGAGGGAAAAATCTGGAGAAGGGAGACCTTGGATTGTCATGAAAGCTCATTTGCCAATTTGACAGCTCATACTGATCACCTTTGCTTGTCCGCTGATTTTGTTGTGGGCAGAGTTCCAAAAACCTTGTCCCAGAATGAAGAAGTTATCCCGAACCCCCGGTTCTGGATTCTGAAATGATGATTCAGATGATATTTCTGCAATCAACAGGTAAGTTGTTCAAGCCATTTTTTTCCCTTTTTGAGATAAAAATATGGATCAGTGTACATCAAGAAAATACTCGATCAACGGCTAGTGCCTGTATAGGGTTCGATGTGAAAACATTTACCAGAGAAGTAAAAAAAATGCAAGAACAAGAGAGTACAATCAAGAAGATATTCTTATTGGCTTAAAAGCCAATAAACAAGCCAGGCAAAATATATGGTAGGAATTTGGTTTCAATCAAATCTTTGAGTATGAAAGTCAAGAATAATGATATGTTGTATCTGACTCTCAGGTGAAATTTATGCACACTTCAGCGAAAAAGGAAGTTCTGGCACTGATCTCAATGACCCCAAGTCTACCTGGGCTCAAGAGTGGAGCTGTGGACAAGGGTGCTTTGTTCATTTGACCTTGGCAATTGTCTCAAAATCAAGGTCTGGTTACCATACCCAATTTAATGAGTATAATCTTTGCCAACCAAATATCATCCCCAACCAGTATAAATAAATTTACCTTGAGATTTTTCAGCGCCTCTTGTGAAGGCTGAGCATGATGCAGGTAGTAGTGTGTGATGTCATACAAGACATAGCCCAAAAGGCCGCCTCCAAATAAGCCAGGTTGAGTGGTAGGAGTAGATATAAGCTTCACCAGATTCCAGAACTAAGAAAAAAAATAGCAAGTAATTAAATATAGAAATATTCATAAATGGAAAACAAGAAAAAACAGGAACTAGGAAGAGTTTATACTGGAAAAAGTAGAATAGCTGTTGCTGCAGGCGGGAAGACAAGGCGAAGACCATCCATTGGGTGCTTATGGTGGCAACCATGCAGAAGATAATGCATGGTATTTCCCCTATATGCAGAGAAATATAAAGAACTGTGCCATAGAAATTTTAGCAGCTACATGATAAAATAATCACACTCACCAATAACTTCTTGTCTTTATGTGGAAAAGGAAGCGATGCAGTGTATACTCTATCAAAGTCCACACAAAGATTCCAGCAACCACCATGGAGGCTACTTGTAATGGTGTGTGCCCCAATGAAATGGATTTCATTATGAAGTAACAGACAAAAGGAAGCCAAGTAACTGGAATCACCCACCATGCTGTCTTCGTCAAGAACTGCATTCAATGGACAGTGCAGTCATGAAATATTACAAACAAAAATGTCACATTAATAAGCAAAGAGAGACGCATGAAGGCAAATATATCCATGCTGTCATGTTCGACTTTTAAGTTTTAACTGCTCAGCTAACTGAAATTATTCAAGCATCCCCACAGAGCTTTATTTTTTAAAAAAGCAATATTTGTATCCCTTTTGAAGGCCAAAAAAAAAATCTTAAATGTAATTTTTAAAAATAACAAAGTGCACTTATAATTAGAATTTGGAAAGTAATAATCTTTTTTAGCATATTATTGGGGTGGTTTGATTATTTCGATCAGTCAAATGCAATTAGTCTTAATAGAACTACTTTTAAGTCATACATGCACATACAGAGATGCATGCATGTGTGTATGAGTGAAAAGGTACAATTACAAATAGCTACAACCAATTACTCCAGCAATTAACTGGTTTTCATCATTTTCTTTTTGAAATTTGAAAATATATTCTATAGGACCTAGACCATTGGGTATTCTAGTGTATTTTAAAAACATGTTTACTTTGTCTCACTATTTGCATCTAACAGTTAAATAAATTTCCCTTAATGCCATATATTGAAACATTTTTATTTTAAGTCATCAACTTCGATGATTTAGGTAGATTAATGAATGTTGAAACACAATAAACCTACCATGTTGTTCTTAGTACTAAACTAGAGGTCAAGTGTATAGGGATCTAACAAATGAAAGCTTCAACTATGAAGAAAGAAAGCCACTAGGTAAATTACTGCTTATGAACATTTCATGACACAGTCAGTCAGCCATTGCCCAAATCTATGTGTGCGGAAAGACACGGTAAATGGTCTGTAACTCTGTATATATCAGACTTGAAGGCATGATCAACCTACACCATTGCTTTTAATTTTGGTTAAATTTTCAGACCCTTCTAAAATCCAATCTACACATCGGATTTATAAATTTGAGCAATCCAACCACAATGGCATGGTGAGTTTTTTACAACCACCGCCACAGAAAAAAATCATTCTCGAGTATCACCAAGCTTTTTCACAGGTATTAAACAATAAATATGTTTTTCTCTGGAAGTATTTCAAAATTTTAAAATATAATATAAAAGATCATGAAAATTTTGAGTTTTAACTACTTTTCTTAAAAAACATTGATCAAAATCCATAGTTAGTAAAACTATTAAAAGAAACATCAAAAAAACTAAACTATATTAAATTGTTTCTTAGAAAAGGGAAAAAGCATAAAAAATGTATAATAAGTAAGCAACATTTTCATTTTATTTTGATTTTCTGAAATGCCATTCATTCTTCCAATTTTTATCATCCTACTGTTTTCCCTTCTCTCACACTTTCTTGAAAAACCAGCAAATATGTGTGTGTGTGTGTGTGTGTGTGTGTGAGAGAGAGAGAGAGAGAGAGAGAGATGTACCTCCAATATCTCATTGTCAAAAAAGCGAGGCCCTTCTGTGCATACAATTGGCTGGTGTACCCATTCCTGGTAAGCATCTCCAAGATGGCCAACCTACAAAAGATTAAGTTGTCAATATAAATTTCCAATGTAAGAACCATGATAGAGGTCAATCAATTACTGAGCTAGCAACTAGTAAACAGGCAAAAAAATGAAATGTAAAAAAATAAAGGCAAATGCATATCAACAAGCTCCATGTAGTACAAGTTGAAATCTAGCCTAGTAAAATAACCTAGAAACATTATTTAAGGACAAGCATCAAATCAAGCAGGTAAGTTGTAGCTCCATTTCCAAAACAATGCAACACATAGATGTTATTTGCAGACAACACATAAATTTATTTGGGACAGTCTGCTGACTCTGCTCTCTGCTGCATTAAAAAAAAAAAAAAAGTCAGATTCAGCTGACCAACATTTCTTCAAGTTGAAAAAGTAAGCCCCTCCTTATTATCAGAGTAAACATAAATGTGGAACTGTCAGCCACCTAAGATGCTGCTGAAAGTGAATGAACCTACTTCAGAGCAAGCAGACACCATCACTTACGGACTTCGTTAGATGATGAAATGCAGGTTCTACCCATCAAAATTATTTATGAAGTCAAATATATAAGGGAAATTTGTTTTCCCTCCTGCTATCCATATGATGGCAACCATTCATAATTTTGATCTTCTACCTTAGAAGGCATGCTTTCCAAACAATAGATCAAGAAATTATCATTTTTGAAGAACCAAGTCCTTCATCATATTTTTATATCAAAGGTTTTTTTGTTGGTTAGTACTTGAAAATATTAAAAGTTTGGCCTATTGCCTTTGGTAATGTCCAGAACCCTAGATGCCTACTTCAATTTGGTAATTGAATGTTTAAGAACAGATTCATATGAAGAAAGCACCAAGATCACATGCATATGTTAAAACTCCAAAAAAGAAGAAAAAGAAAATCACAAAAGCAACACCATCCACCAGTAGCAAAAGCACGAAGCACATGCTACAGAAGTTTTTTACCTGAAATACCAGAGCCTTATTAAGATCGACTGTAAAACCCTGTACAACCATGCTTTGCACCTTATTATGTTTCTGTACCATGTAAAAGGACCGAGTCAGAAAATGAAAGGAATAGCTTCATCACCAAGTACTACAATAACATAAAGGAGATCCAATGTTGTAAAAGGTACATCATAATCAGTCATGCCAACAAAAAATGGTGTCAAACCTCCATTTGAAAAACAGACCCGTATGATAAAATATGACCTATATCGGCTGTATTGTACGATATAGGGGGATAATGGCGTAAGATACAACTAATACAGTCACGAAAAAAACAAGCCCTTTGTGCATCATGTTTGTACTGCATAAGTTGTTCCAACCTATAAGATTATAACAGGGCTCCCTATCGTATGATACAGATAACACTGAGGTGATCTACAAAATCTTCTCCAAACACTGTACCACATCAAGAACAATCCATCATAAAAGATCTTATACCAATTCTAGAGTAGATAGCAGCACTCTCCCGAACACAATGACAAACAAAATTAGCAAAATTCAAATCATATGATGAAAATGCCAGATCTGAAAAAAATCAAGCAATAGATTTCTGAACATAAAAAAAAAAAGATCCTGAAATCGCATCAAGAACAGAATGAAAAAGTACACCAGGCCATTTTCAGGTGACTTGGCTACACATAAAAGGTTTCTTGAGCAAATGGCCACACTCACCAACCGTAGGAAAGAAGATAAAGCAGAAACAGTATCTAGGAGAATGGATTTGGGAGAAAATGTGAACCTATTTGTTATGGCTAAAAAATGAGTATGGCACAATCTAATCATACCAAACTTATCAAAAAAACTCACGAAGTATCACTGATGCAATTAATGATAGAGATGATACCGTTGATATTTTATGCTATAAGACATTGTATATGCAATTATTTGTAGTCACCAGCTTTTGATCTCTAGAAAGGAGACACTTTCCCCTAGACATCAACAATTATAACGCCTTAAAGGTCCAAGACAAAGAATGGAAGGAAAAGTTATAGAATAACAAACTACCCTATCTAACTAGCTAAATCTGTCGTACCTTTTCAACAACCAACCTCTCATGTCATACCGACGGGTTCAAATAACTTTTAACAGATCAAACAACTCGTATCTGTTTACTTTGGAGTGGGGTCTGCCGTCGGTTAAATCTTTTTTTGATGTTTCAAACAATAATATAACTGCCCTTACATGCGCACAGATGCCCCATTCTGTGGCACATCAATTTGTGATGGGAGTGCACCTAGTTCATCATAAGGTCCATTCATGTCCAAGAAGATAAGGAGCCCAAGTCCTCGAACAAGTGGGCCACGCCACGGACACCAAGAAGGCTACTAAATCAAGTACTGGGAAGGAAATGACGGCAGGGACCCCCCCCCCCCCCCCCCCCCCCCCCTTTTCCTGTCAAACAGAGGTAAACTTACCTGTCAAGGTGGACCACTTGCACATATTCGCAACTTCTGGACTACACTTCTAGTTTATGAGAATAAGGGATTTAACAATTCGATAAATGAATCACGTCGCAATAAATTGACAAAAGGTATAGGCATGACGTTGAAACCAACAGCACACAGTTGCTGTCCCTGAACGAGCTATTTCGAGGAACATAAAGCAACTGAATTTTATGTTTACCGCCGCTTCCAGCAAATAGAAGCCCTACAAAAGGATGAAGAAATAATGAACACGACCTTGACTCCGAGGGTTCCCAACTTTCATAATCTCCAAATATGGTCCCGTTTATACCCGAGACCTCTGAAATGAAATTATACTCGGGACCTATACCGCGTCATAACACATAATGACAAACAGTTGCCACGTCAAATTCCTCACGATTAACGGAACGGTGTTCTCTTTCTTCTTTCCCAAGTTGCGTTTCTTTTCCTTTCATCGTGGACATGCAAGAGAAGATTCGCAAGTGTAGCAGTTTGGTGGAAAACATATACATATATAGACACATACACACACGCCGATCGTGCATTTGATGTCCGTCATAGAAGAAGGGCGTTCTTCCCCTATCTCAAACCCTTCTGACACCCAAATCTCAAGCAAAACCATTTGAACGAAATAAAGAAAGAAATCACCTCCGACGGAAAAAGGAAAAGAAAGACAAATTAAACAAAGGAAAAACCAAAAAGCCTCACAATTAGATGAAAAACGTGAGAAAATGCAGGAGCTCAAAAAACAAACAAAAACCACACAATGAACAAGGAAATGTTTATACGCAAAGACAAATATCAAATTTAAATTTTACGTTTTCCCAAAAGCTTCGTTTAACAAGCCCACCCGCATTGTTGAAATACAACAAAAACCAAACCCCGAACAGTGAATCTTCCCAAGAAAAAACACCAAAACCAAGAAGCGAGACCAGGAACAAGACGATCTCCAAATAAGACTTTGATGTGCAACAAAGAAGAATGCTATTTTTGAAAAGAATTGTTCTCCGGGGCAAAACACCCAAAATGCAGCCAAAACTCGCAGTGAAATTTGATTCGGCTAGTGAAATGCGTCGGAAATGGAGCATGAGGACCAGAATCTTAGAAAAAATACAGATCTCCGCGGTTATAACGACGGAAACCCCAGAAAACATGAGGGAGAAGAAAGACGAACAATGCAGAGACAGCACTCACCTAGAGCGACGAGTTTCCTCACGCAAACCCGCTGGGTGTCCCGCAGATCTGAGCAAGGAAACTCGAGAGAGAGAGAATCCGAGGGATGCCTCCTTCCTCTTCCTCCCCTCTCCCTCCTCTTCTTCTTTCCTCCGAGCTCTCTCCGCGGAAGGAGAAGAAAATCGAGTGACGGAGAGAGAGCGAAGAGCGCCTTTCTCGGCAAGCTGCCGTTCTCCTATATATAAATTTTGGTCAAGTTACCAAACCACCCGTGTTTCAAAAGAAATGACGGATATCCCTCGAATCATTATTCTCTTGCGGCGTTAAAATACGAAAACACCCTTCGGCAATGAAGCACTGAAAAACCGTTGATTTTTTTTACTTGTCTCCCAAAACGCAATTTGATTTCAAAGGAAACTTGTATCAGCCTACGGATCGAAACTTGATAACAGATTCGAGATCCAGATCCAAATCATATTGAGACTTTGCTATCTTGTTCAAATTTCAAAAGAAGAAAGTGGTTGGTACTCGGTACTACACCCCGGAGTTTTATGTCGTTGATAAGTGACAAAATCTCCTCTCCATTTGTACCAACGTGTTATATATTTTTAATAACAAAAAAAATTCGTTTTAGAAATATTTTCACACATTTAATTTAATTAATTGTGTGCCCAAAAGCTGAAGGATTCCACAACATTTAGGAGAGTTTCCATAAACTTATTTCATGAATTGAAGAAATGAAAACAAAATCCAGATTTTCAAAACATCTTTGTGTTTGTTGTACTTGGGTTTATGTTCCAGAAAATCAATTTATCAGAATGAAAGAAGAAAAAACAAAATAGTTGAATTAAGTATTGCTTGAAAAATCCAACGGTAACTTTTTTCCACTTGAAAATAGAAAGAAATTTTCAGAAAAAACTTTTTGAAAACAAACCCAACCTTCACTTTTGTCATCCCAAGGTAAGAAAAATTTTCAAAAATTTGAATTTACATGACTACAGGAAATAATATGGTGTCCATCAAACGGGCCCTTAAGAAATTAGTTGCGGGAACAAAATATTTTCTTTTTCCAATGTGATTAATAATGTCTTCGTTTTTTCTTTTGCCGCCGGATGGCCAACAAAAAATGAAGGGATTTATTTCACACTTGAGTAGTCGATGGACAACAGAGATTAAAATCACTTCCACTTCCTATAAGAAACTAGCGTTATAAACGTGCAGGTTTGATGTCTTCCTTTCTTATTAACTTTGGCCGAAAAGCCAATGCTGAATTATAAATTTAAAAATAAATTATAATTAAACAGTGTTATTTTTACCAAGGAAGAGGATGGTAGGGGATAATATCTTTGAACCTTTGAGACTTGTTATGTTATGCTTTTAACAACTTATAACAATGCGGATCTGAAAGGAACTGATATCCATTTACCCAAAAAATGTTATTCTTGAGACTTGCAAGTTATATGCTTTTAGCTTGGGGGAAGTTTGAATAATGGGGATTTAAAATCCACGATCTGATGTAGATTTGGCATGGTATGCTTTTTTTACTAACGTGATAAAAGATCCATCATAAAATTCATAATTTATCAAACTGAACATGAGATGTCGGATCTAAGATCTGCAATTAAGATTTTTATTTTACTTTTTTGCATTAAACTAAAAAAAGAAAATTTTTGTTGAAAATTAAAGTTAAAATTTGAAAAGTAGACGATTTTACATGCGTAAGGAGGGGTTTGTCTTGTCCACACAGGATTTTAACGGGCCATGCGCCGTTTGAGGGTATCGGAATGTTGGGCTTATATATCCACTGACTGGGTTGCCGGCGTGCCGCATTTTTAGGTCCCATTTCCTATTCTCGTATAATAGAAATTAGTTAGAGGCGAGGCTTCATGAAAATGGTCTTATCTTGTCCCCTGTAGTCCAATTGACTTACTTTCTTTGGTCTGGTGATGAGCAAATATCGGTAGGAAGAATGTTTAACCGTGTTTGATTGCTGAGATAAAAAAAAAAAAAAAAAAGTCTGGCAGGGCACCCACTCAAACACGATTTAAATAACGACGTCAAGGATGATTGACCGGGAAAGTGGCTTTTGTTCCATTTGTGGGTGTCAACAGGCTGGGTTTGATGTAACCGTTCTATTTTTTATTTTTTGGTGGTACAAAATCTAACCTTATGAGTTCGACCTGTTGTTAACGGTCGCTTTCATCACATATGTAGGTCCATTTCCAAAAACTCTCTTAGTTATTTGATTGGGAGAATTTCTTAATTTCTATAGCTCCTAAACATTCATCAAGTTTTAAACCTACTACTAACTCGGGAAATCTTGTTATATTTTGAAAACTTAGTATTATTTGCATTATTAGTCATACATTACTGTCAAGTTCATGTTTTGTGATACAAATATTGCATATCATTATTAGAAAGATTTAAATTTCAAATCTCAATATTTTAGTATCCTACTTTGTAATCCTACTTAGAAAATTTTCTCATCATCATGCGGGTCAGGCCCCGTATTTGTATCGACCTATGTCACCGCGGTACGGGTACGGGTACGAGAAAACGGGTACTGGTATGGTGTTTTTGAAATTCATGGTACGAGTACGATTTAAATTTTATGCAATAAAGTTAATTTTTTAATTAAAAAAATTATAAATTTTTGAAGAAACAACAAAACACCATCTCATAAAAACAACCATTTCATAAAAACTTTAAAATAACTTCAAAATTTTGACATTTGAGTGAGGAGAGTTCGGGTTTATTTTGACATTTGAGTGAGAAGAGCTCTTTTTTTAGTCCTATATTAATAAATTTTGAAACAACAAAGCAGCATATAATAATCTTTACCCTTCCTTTATATGTGAGTCGGTGGTGGGAGACCTCGACAGGTGTGAAAGTTCAGTTTTTAAAAATAGACATTAGTTTTTGCATTTGCATATTGATTTAAAAAACATTATATAAGTTCTTTAAAAGTATATTTTTTTCATAGGTTTTGTGTTTTTCTCACTTATTTTTACTATATATATATATTTTAGAATTATGCATATATATATATCATCACGTTTTTGTATCCATAATTTTTAAAATTACGGTATCCATACTTGCTCCTGTACTCATAGTCATGCCCGTATTATCCTAGAATGGATGCCCCTTTGAATCTTTGATTGTGAAGAGCATTGCAATTATCGCGACCCAAAAACAAAGGGGTACTTTCGACTTTCACTGCAAAGGATAATTTCGTTCTGTTTATCTGTGCGAGAGGACTGTTTGGTCAATGGATTCCCCTCGAGAGGGATATTTTGGTAATTGAGGTTGAAATACATGTTCCGCGACAGCTGGTAGCATGTGTGGATTCTCCGATCTGCCAGCTAGGAGGAAGCAGGAATCGAGCCCCAGCCATGCTGAATATCCTCCCTTCGCTGCCAACCCGGCGGATCGGTAGGTTCAATCCGGACCCGATCCAATTATTCTCAGGTGAGCGGTGAGCCTCTTCGCTGGATCTGAATCACGGATCGTATTTGTATTTACCTGGATGAACAAGTTCCTGGTCTCTAAATTTGAACCCATATCTGGATCATGCAGGGTCTTCATGGACCTGGACCAGCCTTGAGGAACCAATGTGGGGCGAGTCGGACCTGGACCGTGGTAGCTTACGGTAGATCCAAACCACTTGCTGTTAGTGGCATGTTCATCGGATCCGGTTCGAACTTGCTATAATTGGTTCTCTTATAAAGGTATAAAGATCCCAGCTTCTAATTTCCAGTGGGATGTTCAACTATGGATGAAATTGAAGTGCATCGTCGATTCATCAGCAAGGTCTCAAAAAGGTTTTCAAAAATATCTTTTTGTGTAAGAAAAAAGTTCTTATCAATAATGATGCGTTTTCTTAAGAAGTTTTGATTTCCCTTGAATTGGAAGACTTATTCAAAGGATTTTTTTTTTTATTTGAACGTGCATGAAGGACTTGCAGCTTTTAAATAAGAATAAAATAACTAACATCTGCTTATATATATATATATATATATATATATATATATATATATATATATATATATATATATATATATATATATATATATATATATATAATGTTAGTTGGCAGTTTTATTCGGCTATCTGGATCCTGCATTGCAGCACGCCAGTGTTTTTTTTTTCTACAAACGCAACTGTACTGTTGAATCTTGTACATATCCTGAATATAGAATAAAAAGAATACAGTTTAGTATACTGTCTTTTATACTAGTTTAAGATATTATTAATTTTAGGCTTATCAACTTATAAATTGGGATATATATTTTTTATTATTTTTCTTTCTTGATGCAGTTAAATATACAAAAAAAGGGTTAAAACATTGGAGAATAGCAGGAAATAATAATCTTAGCTAGTTTTAGAGTAATAATATATTGACATACTCTTAAAGTTACCGGGCAATAAAATTGTCTAGCTAGTCGTCAAAACAATTCGGTGAATGTCTACATGGTCAAATAGATGAAAAAACGAATAGCTCGTGGATTAGGGCTGCAGTAAGACTGTGCAATGAGCCGAGCTAACTAGATCTTAACTTGAACTCGCTCAGTTAAGCTCAACTTGAGTTTGACTTATTTGCAAAGGAGTTGAACTCCAGGTTAACTGAAACTTGAGCTTATAAATGAGACAAGTTCAAGTCACATGGACACGAATCAATTAAATTCGAGCAAGCTCGTTTGATTTTCGTTACCTTTTTTTCTGTGTAATTTCTAAACTTCAAACCAAGGAAAGAGATTAAGTCAAATGCGAAGTGGGTAAACGAGCTTAAATGAGTCAAGCTCGAGCCAGAACTTGGTTTATTGAGTTGAGACTGAGCTGACCTTGTACAACTCAAGCCGAGCAAGATGTGGGTCGAGTAGAGTCAAGCTGACTGAGATACGTGGAGGCTGCTGCGGACCACTACCCACATCAACCCATCAGAAGTTCCATTATAAGCATTTAAAATTATGTTATGATGATTTAAAAATTACATGAGACGCCCACGTAAGACCTGTGCTGGTCACTTGAGCGTTCCTCAGCCAAAAAATCCTAGCTTCACCGCTGCTCATGATATATGAGACATGTTAATTATTCTTATAAGTTCTTATTGCAATAAATACTTGCTTACTCATGACTTCTCCATCAAATGGCACCTTTAGTCTCTTCGTTGAAGGACCAATCATGAAAGGGTAGAAAGACAACGAGTTGTTTGAGAAAGTTTCTTCTTTTATTCTTATAAAGAAGTGAAAAAGCGTTGTTCAATTCAACTAGCAGCAATGCACTTAACTTTGGCAACTTCTAAACTCAGTTCCTTCAAAAAGTTTCAACATATATTGTTGATAAGGACATAACCAAAACAATACAAGACTTTGCCAAGAAAGGTCAAGCGTTAACTGTTTTGCTAATCCTAATCCATCATTCTTTGCAAAATTGCATTTATAAGTTAATCTCAATAAAAATCATTGTAGACAATGAATCAGGGATAGAGCCAAAAATTTTTCATGAGGTGGGCTGAATTAAAGTCTCTAAATTTTGACTAGGGCCGAAATATCATTCTTCAAAAATTTTATATAAAACAAGAGAAATTTTCTAAAATTTAAATGTAATTTCTTTTTTAAAAAAATTGAGGTAAGGCTGGGGCCCATGTGGGCCCTGCCTTAGCTCCGTTTCGTGCTCTGAATGTAGTCATTTGCAACTCTTGAAAAGCCTTTTCATAGTAGGAGCATTCAGAAATCATTTTGATTATTTTGCTGACAAGTTAGACTCTTCAAGGGCATGTGACGGCCCAGTTTAAAATCCTTAGGATTTTAAGATCCATGGATTTAATATTAGACCTTTCCCTTTATCTTAAATTCAATTTATTCTTAAATATAAAAAGGAAAAATAAAGATTTTGTATGTGAATTTTAAGTTAAACCTAAGATCTTTAGTTTGATGAACCATGAATTTTATGATGGGTACTTTGCAATATGAACAAAAGTATGTCATATTGTATCCACATTAGATCCATGGATTTCACTCATAGGGTCAATCGAGCTTTGTTGCAATGTTTTGAATATACTGCCAAAATAAAAATGTCAGAAAACTATCACAGTATTTAAAAAATCATTTTATTTTCTGGGTTTGGTTAATTAATAACTATTTTAAATTGTTGCCAAAGTTTTTTTTGTAAGATAATTAGTAAAAAACTTATAATTTCATAAATTTCTCTATTAGTTCTATACACTAAGTCACATGGGTATGGGTATGAATAGTCTGAGGGTGAAAAGCAATAGTTTCTCCTTCATGTTATAAGTCCTTCAATGTAATGTAATCTTTCTTGCAACTTCATCAGGAAATATTAGGCAACCAATGGTGCATATCTTATATGAGATATGTTCAAGTGCTTGGACTGAGTATTTGATATAATTCCTTATGAAAAGGCACTAACTACAATGGGAGGCCTCATAATACTTGGAGAGATCCCATATTTTGTGTTGGAATTAGGATACAGATATTAGAAGTGCCACTTGGTTTAAGTATAATTTGTAGTAGTTCAAGTACAATTTTCCCCTATACCAACATCACAATATGCAAACATGTTGCACCAAATACTATTGGATTTTACATAATAAACAATATTTTTATTAGGGAAAAGTACTCATGGAACACTAGTTAAATAACATTTTGATTTGCATATTTGGTTATTGACATTGACTCGTTTGGTCATTGTGGAATGACATCACTTCTTTTGAGGCTCCCAACAAGCTTTGAGAACATTGTTGGGGTAATGAAGGATGATACCATAATTACTAGTTTTTTTTTTTGGTGAAGAAATCAAAGTTTATTTTAGCCAAACACTATCATGTCATCTTTTTTTATTGATATTTTATTTTTCAACATTTCTGGTTATGTACATTTTACATTTAATTTTCATTCTTGGGCAATGTTATACCATTTCTTTTGCTTTATTTTTTTTCTATAAAATTAGACCACATACTCTTCATACTTACTCAATTTACATATTTTGTGAAAACTTTCTTTCACAAACTAAATGTGAGGAGGATGTTGGCTAACCTAGAAGCTATTTCATACACTAATTTGAAAGTTAAACAAGCAACACAAGCAAAGTTGTTTTTCTTTTATTCAATAATTCACGATTCATCTTTTCAAGTTACAAATTTTTAAGATCCTTCAAAGCATTAACAAAGTTGATTAGGTGGTTTGCAATTAGTTCACAAAGTCTTCGCATTTAATTAATATACATAACCAACAACTAGATGTTCACAAAGTGTTTGAAAAGACGCCAACTTGTATATATATATATATATATATATATATATATTACGTAAATTAATATAATATAGATCAACCTGTTTGATGGTTACTAAAGTGATATACATATTAATATCTAAACCTCAAGGGGTATAGATTGGTTGGTTGAGTTGAAAGGTGTATTACGATTACATTGCCAGCTTAATTCCTGAGGCTGTTATGCTTTTGACTATTAGAACTAGCCAACTCAGCATTCTAGTGCAGCCTTAAACCATGTGGGCCTAGGCCATTGTTCCGACCATTTTTAAACTCATCAGGAAATATATATATATATATATATCATGACGTTTTTCATTTTAGTTGTCAATTAAGGAAAATATTTTATATTAAGTAATATAATATTATAAAGCAAGAGTGCCTCTCGCCAACTCAGCATTCCAGTGCAGCCTTAAATCCCGGTGGGCCTAGGCCATTGTCTGGACCGCTTTCAAACTTTTATATAAAATGAAGTTTTCCATTTTAATTGTTAATTAAGGAAAATATTTTATATTAAGTAATATAATATTATAAAGGAAGAGGTTGGGTCATCTTATATCATGGGTCCGGATTGACGCCCACTGGCAATGTTCATTTCGAGGGAGAGGTACGTGCACATGACCTTGCATGTGATCCGTGACCTTTCCTTTTGGTTAAAAGGCAGCGGGCCCCAACATCCCCGCCCCAACCATGTGGGAGACGAAGAAGAGAAGTAGAAGCCCTTCCCCTTGTTTCTCTCAAAACCAATGGCGACGTTACCACCGGCGACCATTGGAACCTCCAACTCTGCCGGATCTGGATCCATGCGGGACTAAGCAAATGCTCATTGGATCACAGTGCCTTCACCCTTTAACAAGGGAATTAAGGTATCCGTGTTTGATATCGCCATTATCAATTAATGAAATGTTTAGTTGTTGGCAGTCAGCGATTTAATTTGGATGTAGCTTTATCAACTGGAATCAATTTGCTTAGAAGCTAAGCATATAGAATGGGACTTCAGATTAGATCCAATCCATTTGAAGCGCTGTAATTAAGACTTTGAAAAACCTTGGACAGAAAGTGAACAAGTCGAGATGTTAACAATCAATCACCTGCAAAAGAGGCCCAAAGGTTCATTCATTCAAAGTCACCATGACACGAAGAACTTGGTTATGTTCAGGGGTAGAGCCATAAATTTTTTCATGAGAAGGGCTGAATTAAAGTTTTTAAATTTTGACAGGGATCGAAATACCATTTTTCAAAATTTTTATATAGGGCAAGTAAAGTTTTTAAGATTAAGAGATTGGGTGAGAACTTCAGAATCATAAGTCCAACCCTCTTCGCCCAAAGTAAATATACTTCCACTTGTTTGATGGGCAGCTTTCCTCAACAACTCACCCTAGAGGACTAAAAAGGCCCCCTTTGGTGCACAGATATCATCTGGGGATGCTCACTCTTTTTGTACAGTTTTTTATACTTAAATCAAACACATGGAAAATTATCATGCCAAATTTGATAGATCAGGATAGAAAAAAGTCGGGTCCGACTTTTTACCATCGATTTTCTTCCACAATAATTTTACCGCTCAAAATTTTACTCCGCCATTCAAAGAGGACGTCAAGTTAGCTTTGTGCAGCCGTAATAAAGAAAATAAGGTTGGATGAGTGCAATGGGTGAACACACAACTGGTTGAGTGGAGGCATGCACAGTTGTTAAAAGTAAGAGAGTGAAACTTTTAAAAAGACAAAAAAAATTAAAAAAATATTAAAAAACTAAATTGTTCATACCTTTATAAAAAATGTCTAAAGTATCCTAATCTGTACATAAGTATGCATGCAACTTAATAGAGCCGAAACACTACTTCAAAATATGCTACTTGTGCATGCATGGGGTTTCCAGTTGAACGCCTCCTTTTTGTTCTAAATAGCTAAAGTTTATCTTTAAAATTGTTTGTTTTAAAAAAAATTTAATTTGTGGGGCCGGGTACCAACAGTAGGTGTGACCCAGCACCCCCAGGATCCCTGAGCCAACCTGACCGATGTTTCAATGGGCTGGACATTGGGCCCAGCAATCACCTAACCGGGCCAGCTGGGCGCTTATGTGAACTGTAATGGGCCGGCCCACCGAGCTCGGCTTGATGCCTAACCCCTATTATCTGGCTAAGCAGCTTCACGGCAGTTGACCCATGAAGAGCTCTCTGTCCCCTCCAATCAGGGGCGGAACTAGATTTTTTCATGAAGGGAACCGAATTAAAGTTTCTAAATTTTGACACAGCTTTAAATATTATTTTTCAAAAATTTTTATATAAGACAGATAATTTTTTTAAAAATTTACATGTATTTTTTTTTTTTAAAATTTGAGGTGGCCCACGACCCATACGAGCTCCCCCTTCCCTCTCTGCCCCCTGCCTCCAATGTATATTTTCTTTGGCTCCAAAATGTAGTGGTGTGCTGAGCCTCAACTGTACTTATAGTCATATACATATATTTTATTATTATTGTTATTATCATTTTTCTACTATTTGGTTTCCTATCACTTTGTAAACATGGAACCCATGGTTAAATAAAAGTTCACCATCTTTTTCTATTTTTTTGTTATTTATTATTATTATTATATTATTATTTTACATGTTTCTGGAAAAGGGGCGGAGCCAGATATTTTTCATTACAGGAACTCAATTACAGTTTCAAAATTTTAATAAGGGCCAGAATAGAACTTTTCCAAATTTTTTTATAGGTTAAATTAAAAGTTTTACATTTTACAATTAAAAATTTAAAATGTCAAACATACGAAGGGAGGCCACGGCCTCTGCCTCCGGCCAGTACCCCTCTTTGAACAAGAGGAAGGCAACAACATAGAGAAGTGTGCATAACGAGCAGATATCATTGTTCGTTCATGCATTTCTTAATGTTTTAATTGTTATTCTTAACTCTATAAGCTGCCGGTACCCAGGATGCAAAGACAGCATATACGGTATGCACAAAGCTCTTCTTGCTAGCATATTAATTCAGTAATGAATTGAATGATGCATGCTTTCATTGCTTCACTTAGGGAAACATCCAAGAAATGATAAACCAAATGGCACTTGTATCATGTGGGTGTCAAGTAGGTATTAGTCATGCAATAGATATACACATATGAAATACAGGTTGTCAAGCATGCATCCTACTTTCGGCCACACACACACACACACACAAGATATACATATAAAGAAAAGGTGTTGTACCCCTAATGATCCCATAATTTAGCCGAAAAAACTATGGAGGTGGATCCCTACAAAAAAAAAAAAAAAAACTCTTCCTAAAATGTGCCAGCCACTAATGCAACAAATACTCTATCTAAAAGTCCCAAGTTAATCTATGTTAATTTATGGCAAAATAGAATTTACATAAATAAAAAATGAAAAATACAAATTTACCTCAAGTAGAATTTGACTTTTATCCTAACTAAAACCCTAACTCCCTGGCATCGAACCTAAAAACAAGGACATCTAACCTAAAATCTAGGCAAGCTAATTCCTTTGTATGGATGGAACTACCCCAAACAATTATCCGAATGCCTGTTGTAGGACGGCTCCACCAATGGCTAAATGCTAACATGACTCCTAATTACTAATTATAATCAGCCAATTTAACACTATACATAAAAAGTTATGAGGCGCAAAGTATAGGTGGTTGGCCTAAGAATCGTGTTGACAACATGTCATCAGTTCAATTTCTACAGGTGCTGCTCTTCTTATTGCAAACCGTGACATGCATAACACTGAGTTGAAGGGTATACAATAGCAGGGAGGAAAGAGTGGCTTCAGGTCTAGCAAACCACCAATACTATACATGATCACAAGGCCTAACTAAAATTGAGGGGCTTGGTAAGGCTGTTTGCGAGAAGCGAAACCACCTCCCCCCCTCCACCCACCACAAAAAAAAAAAGAAAACCTTTTCCCCACTTTCTAGAGTCCAAGGATGCTTTGGGGTCTGGGTAATTCTACGATACATTATTCATATCGGGTGTTGTAACGCGGATCAAACTAAGGATGCATCATCCTCAGGCTGGCCAACTATGCTATGCCCGTCGGCACAAGGGTTTCATGTCAATACATACTAACAATTCCTTTAGGAAATTACAAACTAACAATTATTCGAATTGGCAGGCGAAAAACTCATGAGGGGTCGAGTCATGGGGCTGAGGAAATCGATAAGGTGAAACATGGTCGATTCTTTGACTTGCCAAGTGAAAACTCAAGGGGGGTTTGGTGAAGGTTAAGTAATCAAAGGGCTTCACTTGATTTGCCGGTTGGTGTTGGGGGCCCCAACATACAATGGTACGACCTACTTTCACAAGAAGCATGGAGAACATTAGTGTCACAATGGGCCGAAATATCATTTTTCAAAATTTTTTTATATAGGACAAGTGAAATTTTCTAAAATTTACATGTAAATTAAAAAAAAATGTTCGAGGTGGGCCTAAGGCCCATGCAGGCGGGCCCTCCCTTGGCTTCATTCATGCTCTCATGCATTATATATATATATATATATATATATATAAACAATTTTTCCCTATATTTTGCCCACATTTAACAGAGTGTTTCATTTAAAGAAAAAGCTCGTCTTCTAGAACATTCACTTAAAAACTCGTACACTGGCTGCTTTGTCCAAATAGGAGAAATTTGTTGATCTCCAAGAACACACCTCTTGGAGGGTAGGTCTCCTTCATTTATTGCAAAGGAAAGAAAGAATCAAGAGTACCAAAGAATAAAAGCTATACAATGGAATCTGCAAATGATTGATCCATATCAGGTCAGCAACCAACATTCCCCTACCCTCCAGGGCTCCTTTCAAACATCGGATTCAATCCTGCTTGTTAGTTACCAATCACCACAAATTTTAATTGCTTTGTCTTGAATCTCTGCAAGATAGAGTCCATCACTTTAAGCTCTAGATCATGAACTAGGGGTGAACCACGAGTCGAGCTACTTGAGCTCGACTTGTGAACGAATTCGAGCCGAGTCATTTGCTCAATGAGCCGAGCTCGAGTTCATGAGTCGACTTGTTCAAATAATTGAGTTAAGTTCGAGTTCAACCGTAACTGCCGAGTCAAGCTCAAGCCTTAATCGAGCTCGAGCTCGAGCTCAACATGTAACGATGAATATCAATTCTATTCAAATGAGTTTGTCGAGCTCGAGTTCAACACGTAATGATGAATATCAATTTTATTCAAACAAGTTTATCGAGCTTTAATCGAGTCGAGCGCGAGCTGCTTTTCGTCGAGCTACTCTCGAGCTTGTGGGCCGAGCTCGAACTGACTGAACTCGGGCTCGACTTGGCTCGTGTTTATCCCTATCATAAATTCCTGAATCAAAAAATTGTAAACTTGAAACCTGGCTACCAGCTTGATCGATTTCAAGCCTACCACAATGCCATTACCCTTTCTTTCTCTCATAGAAATGATCTGAACACAAAGCTCAACCTCACCCCATAACTCCATCCAATGCCCTGATATATACAACTCAGTTTTCACCCAGACCTTACAGGCTGTCAACTCTGCCTCCTTGTGTCATTAGTTTCTCACTTATTTTATTTTTTTCTTTTATTTTTAGTTTTTTTTTAAATTTATCATATTTTTCTCGTATTTGTCAAGCTCGTCGTATTATACCCAAGAAAAACCTTGCCGTTTAAAACTCCAAAATGTTATTTGTGACTATCATCTAAATGATAGCAATAACTTGGCAATGGAGAAAAACGTGAATAAAAAATTCCTCACAATGTTAGCACAGAAAGAATCTGCTCGCTAGATGGAAGTCCCTTCTCTTCCACCCCTTCTCTTTCACCTATCTTGAGTCGGCAACGTTTCTTCCACGGCCACACGCACAACCATATACATTCTCTACAACTTTCAATAGCATTTCTCGATCTCTTTTCCCTATATCTCAACAGTTGAAACTGATTTAGCCAACTTCCCATTCAACAAAAGATCGTCCTCCTCCTTACTTAACAAAGGCCTATCGATTATGCATCTCTGCATCGCGCACTTAAATTCCGTGGAATAAAGAGATTTGAATTGCGGTGAAAGACATCATGCACTTAAATTTCGTTTTTGAAGCCACCGTCGAAGAATTCTTTTTGCTGGAGGCCCCAATAAGGCGTGAGCTCAATCTCATCACTTCCTCCCTACAGGAATAGAGAATAGACCTTCCACTGGCTAGGCCCATCGCCATTCTTGAGAGCAGCTGAAACTACATGGATCTCTTTTCGCTTGATGTCTATAATGTAAAGTTGTGGCATAAAATCCCTGTCAATTGGGTCCTATAGCTGGTCATTAGCATTAGAAAAAGAGGTGTTGAGAAGAGTCCTAAGTCACAGAAAACACTTTTTTTTTTTTTCGAAAAAACATGATAAATTAAATGGCTGTTTAAAATTAAAAAAATGCATTTTTTGAAAAAAAATGTTTAAAATGAAAAAAACACGTTTTTAGCGTGCGTTCTCACTTTTTTCATTTTTTTCAGTTGTTTTAATGCCAAACAATTTTTCTTCTTCTTTTTTTATTTGTTGCAAATCTACTTATCTTTTGATGTTTGTGTTATTAGTTTCTCACATATTTTGTTTTTCTGCCAATTTTAGTTTTTTAAAATTTTTAAAAATTTACTATATTTCTCTTTTTTTCCCGTTTTTTTCAAGCTTACCGTATTGTACTCAAGAAAAAACTCGCTGTTTAAAACTCCGAGACGTTATTTGTGACTATGATTTCCTAAGCCATATACACCATCTCCTTATCCTACTGGTCCCATTTCATGTGCCAGAAATGCATGTTTACAAGATCTCCATATAACATAGAACAAATTTTCAGATAGGCGATTTGGTGAAATACAACCATGGATACTGTTGTTCCTCATCCATCAAGCCTTCCAACAGACAATGTGGGAAACAACTTTCTAGCAGCTAGTTAGCCATTTCTGGTTGAAAGCAACTTTGTGCCATATTTGAAGTTCATTGTGAGCTTCCATCTGGGATCTTATTTCTTCTAAATAGGATCATAATTCTTTTCCAAACTTCCTGAGCAATTCTTTACCCAAAAAGCAGGTGCATATTGTTTTCTTCATTCCTCTTACACAGCCAGCCATCTACCTGCAATTTGGAAACCCATTCTTTGGCATCTGTTAAGGATGAGGAGTTTGCTACTATATGCTAGATAGGCAAACCAGTTTGCACGTGCGTGAACCTTTGCTGACCAGATTTGCTTCCTCCAAGACTCGCAATTGCTAATTCTCCTTGTTGCGTTGTAGATTTCATCAGCTTTAAGAGTACATACTCTTTAGTTTTCAACATTAGCTGGTCATTAGCATTAGAAAAAGAGGAGTTGAGAAGAGTCCTAACACAATCCAAATTGGATATGGATGAGTACTCATATTTGATCTTAACTTCCTTAGGTTCATGTGCATGTCTCTTCTTATACTATCATAAAGTTCCACACTAATACTTTTGACAAGCTCAATGCCTTGACATCTATCAACCCAGAATTTGGCTACACCTCCATCACTTACTTTCCATTGGATATAGTTTTAATAAGAATCCACCTTACACCCAAAACTTTTCCAGTAGTAAGAAAACTTCTAGCATAGTTGGAAAACCTGGTGATCCGACTCGAGAATCGCCCGAGTCGGATCAGGATCGTCCCTTACTGGGTCACGGGTTAGAACCCAAACGATCCACACCCAGACTTGGCCAAGACTCGGCTGACTCGGCCAAGTCAGGCACAGGTTGAGTTTTGACGATATGTAACTAAATTAATGACAAAAATTGATTTTGATCTGATTTCTTTTCCTTGAATCGGTATAGAAAGACCAACAAAAGGGAGGAACAGGCTGAATTGGTTGGTTTTTTTTCTCTCTCTCTCTCTCTCTATATATATATATATACACACACACATTACCAACCATCGCCAGAGTAACCACCATCACCACCACTTGACAGAGGGTTATATATATATATATATATATATATATATATGCACACACATTACCAACCATGGCGAGAGTAAACACCACAACCACTTGACAGAGGGTTGCTGCTGTCCAACCCGACGGTCGTTTTTCCCCATCTTTTTCACCGTCCAGTAACTTGCCTCTACACCTTAGAAAAAAGGAAAAAACTTTCATTCCATTTTTAATGGCTATTCATCTCCTTGTAGGGTCTGTAAGGATTCTGTAGTAGGTGAAGAATGTCTTGCAGAATACTTGCTAGCAACTTTGAATACAGGAGGAGTGCCAATCCATTGAAAAGCAAAGGCCACCTTACAAAGTTTTGATGAAATCAAGTTACTCATAGAAAAAGACGATGTTCAAGGCGAGTGAGGTCAGAATCTTGGTTTCTATTTCAAGCATCTGCTAACTTTGGTTTTTCCATTTGCAGAAAATTAAATGATTTAGTGGTTTTTTTTTTTCCAGCTTTATACCAAATAAGAATTTTCTAAGTGCTAAATCACTTCGAACAAACTTCAAATTGTCCTACTAAGTTGTTTTGATGTAGGACCAGGTGAGCAACATGCAGAGAGCTTTGTATACAACATATAGTGAATTTGAAAGTGATGTGACATGCGAGGATGACTTAGAATGCTTGATTGAGGATCAGTTAAAATTCCTTGCAAAAAGCAATGAACGTCCCTCAAAAGGCAGGAGATGAAGCTCATTGCATGGCCTACAAGAAGTTATTGGCCTTATTTAGGCTTGGAAAACTCGTGAACCTCACCCTTCACATTGTTTTAGATGTTGCTAAATAGATCTCTTAAATTCCCTTCTCTCTACATATGGTTATTTTTCATCTTAGTAGAGGTAAAATTCATTATAGTTTGATTATTATCTTGAATGTGAAGCTTTTTGATATGCCTGAATTAATGCATCAAAAGCTTGACCTCTGGACAGCACATTCCATTCAATTGTGTCTTCTCACTCTTGAGTTGGAAAAGAAAGCAAGGAAGGCACAATACTTCATTCTCAATTTCACTTTTTTTTTTTTTTTAAAAATGATCTAACCCCATGAATAAGAACATTTTCATGGAGATAATACAAAATAGATAATATAATCATTTAACTATAATTTCACTCCTAAAACAAGCATCCTTCTGCTTTGCTGCTTTGTCATGATTGATGCTGAGACTGCAATGTTAGTGTTACCCTTAATCATGGTCAGCACCGCAGCTACAGCTTTGTATGACTCCACCCCTTCATCTTGGAACTTTGAATGCCTCACAAACACACCAGGCAAGTTGACTATGAAGAAGGAAAGAGAAATTTTTGAGAACCTGGGGGTTAATTTAATTCCTTGATATCGAGAAAGGCAAGTAATTTACCATGATTGAAGGCCATGGAGAATGTCGCACAAGATATTTGTGCCACCTGATAAAATATGTCATCTCTTTTTCCAAATTACCGTGTTTTGGTTTGTGATGTAAGGCTTAACTAAATTATAATAGGTTTATCTTTGAAAAGAAATCCATTCCCTACTTTCTACAACCAGAAATAATGTTCCATGTAAGATTCATGAAGGGGATGAACTGTATACACATGACATGCCAGAGACAACAAAATTCATACAGATGAAGAAACTAGATGTCAAATACCAGATGTTGGGAAAAGCGTACATCTGGTTGGACATTAGCAAGTCACTATTCAGCAATGGCAGTACTTACTCCCATCCCCAAGAAACATAGGTGGGTGGAGAGAGAGAGAGAGAGAGAGAGAGAGAGAGAGAGAGAGAGAGAGAGAGAGAGAGAGAACCGATAAAATGAGAATATATAACAAAATTTGAGGACAATAAGTCTTCTGGATATAAGAACAAACCACAAAAACAAAATAGAAAAATGAAATGTACAAGACAACAACACAATAAAACAGATTAAGAGGGGTGGTGAGTGAGTGGATAGACAGAGCGGCAGTCACCCAACAACAAACGAAAGACGGTGCGGTAGCCGAATAACAAAGTGGACATCCTCCTGCACAAAGCGTGCCACAGAATCCGGTGATGAGGTTTTCCTAAAGACCCTATTGTTGTGCTCCTTCCAAATGTGCCACCAAAAAGGTATGAGTCACAAACTCCAAACACGAAAGAAATGAAGTATACGGTTGGGAAGGTGGAGACAAGGATGAAAAGAGAGAAAGAGACTTGGCATGTGAAATCAGCTACAACCTCCATCTCATCCCATGGTCTCTGGGTGGAGACCAGTCGATGGCCCTCAGAGCTAAAATCATCCGACCGGTGGTGCTTTCTATATTCAGGTGGAAAGGGGGTGTGGTTAAGAGAGATCAATAATCTTTCTGGCCATTGAAGATTGCAATTAGGGATGATCGCCAAGTCTATGTGAACACAAATATCTTCTGACCAGCAAGAAAATGTTGGATAGAGAACTTCAGATTAGTTTAGATTAAGATTGATTTGTTGAATGGGGAGGTCTCGTGAGAGAGAAGAGGGTGAGAGAGCGTCGAAGTAAGCTTCAGTGCTCGTAGAAACCACCGCCAGTCAGACGACCGTAGCTCTAAGGGCCTCTGACTGGTCTCTGCCTGGTGACCATGGGACGAGACAGAGGCTGGGGTCTCTTTTTTTCTCTCTGTCACTCTCTTCGCCCGACTTTTGTGCATTTAAAATGACTTGAACTCAGCCATTCACTGGGGCATGATCAAATATATATATAGCTTTTGGACATATTTGATGAATAATATGTAGGCTGTTTGATTCATTTTTAGCAGATGATCTGAAATTAAGGAAAAAGGAAGAAACAACTATAGGCCCTATCGGGTTCTCCTCTCCCCCGACCCCTCATATTTCATTTCCACTCTCTCTCTCCTCCCCCACACTCATCCTTCTCTCCCACCTGCTAACCCCTTTCCCACAGTTCCTCCTCCCATCTACTCTATCTCCTTACAAACCATCGGAGACAACAGTGACGAGGATGCTAACGAGAAGCATAATGTCGGCAGTGAACTGTTTACCGGCACTTGGAAATTTCTAGTATTGGATGTTGCAAATCTGTACATAATAGGAAATCACATAATATTAGGAATCATTGTAACGATAAATTTATTTTTGAGCCAAAGGAACCCTAAAGATCAACCATGGCAAAATCCCATGGAGCAACATGCCCTTCATCAAACTCAATTTTGTCCACTCAAGATCATAGCCCATATTACTTTCATCATTCAAATAGTCCTGGTACGAATCTTGTTTCTCAACAACTCATTCGAGATAATTATGAAACATGGAAAAAGGTCATGACTATGTCTCTCTTAGCAAAAAATAAAATGGGTTTTGTCGATGGTACTATACTGAAACCCACAAACCCTCATTCTCTTGTCGTTTCTTGAGAAAGATCCAATAACATTTTTGGCAGCTTAATTCTCTTCGCAAGTCCTTGACATCAACAATAGTTTATGACAAAAAACACTGCAGATGTTTGAAAAGAATTAAAGGTGAGGTTTTCCCAATCAAATGCTCTACGCTTATATCAGATCCAACAACAAATTATTAACTGCAAGTAGTGACAATTTTCAATTAGCACGTACTGTATTCAAATCAAGAGCCTTTGGAATGAATATGATTTGCTGGTCAGCCTTCACACCTGTGAATGTGGAGGTATGAAGAAAGCACATGATATTCAAGAACATAACAAACTGATTCAGTTCATAATGGGGCTAATGAATGCTATGGAGCAATCTGTAGCCAAATTTTGCTTGTGGATCCCATTCTTTACACATCCAAACCTTATGCCCTATTGATATAAGAAGAATCCCAACGTGAGCTTCCTGTCCTCCTTCAATCTGATAGCATTTCTGCAGTTGCTGTAAAGAGACAAAACTGTGACAACAACAATAAATTTAAAGGTTGAACCAGAACTTAGTGTGAACATTGTGGATGACTTGGGTACATCAAAGCCCGCTGCTACCACCTCCATGTTTTCCCCATGAAGGGCACTTCTAGTGGCCAATGTCAGTAGCCTCAAGCAAAATTTTCATTCTACTAATGGTGTATTGTCGATTCTTCCATCTACAAAGCCCCAAGAGCAGCCTGTTTTTTTTCACACCAAAATTGTACCATCAATTTATAGAATTCATGAATTCCAGAACACAAAATCAATCTTGCAGGTATGTTAGACTCACCCATTGCTTGTCTGGCCACTTTTCAAGTATGGATAATTGACACTGAAGCTATACATCATATTACCAATTCTTTGTCAAACCTCGTTTCTCCTTCTTTAGCTCAATCTAATCCTGTTAAGGTTCCTAATGGCTCTACTACTCCAGTTACTCATGTTAGACAGTTCTGTTTAAATTCTTCTATTGTATTACATCATGTCTTATATGTTCCCTATTTTCCTTTTAACTTTATATCTATGTCTAAGTTGGTTGCTGAAAACAATTGTCATGTTATCTTTGATAATCACTTTTGTATCATTCAGGGCCGACACTCGGTGAGGACGGTTGGAAAGGGTAGCATGGAGAATGGCTTGTATGTCCTTGAGAATGAAGAACCATGTGTTGCTGCAGCCTCGTCGAACCAATTCACTCTATCGGATGTTAGACTTGGTCATCCTTCATTTTCTCATCTAAAGTCATTATTTAATTTTATCGATTCTTCTTATGATAATGAACATTGCTCCACATGTTCTCTTGTCAAACAAACTCGTTTACTTTTTTCTAGTAGTTCAATATCTACCACTAGTATATTTCAATTGATTCATTGTGATATTTGGAAAAACTATCAAACACCTTCCCTATTTGGGACTCATTGTTTTCTCACTATTGTGGATGATTTTTCATGTTGCACGTGGGTTTTATTTATGCATCCTAAATCTAAAACATTTTTTATATTAAAAAATTTATTAATCTTGTGGAAAATCAATTTCAAGCCTCCATTAAAAAAATCCACAGTGATAATGGAGCTGATTTTTTTTTTTACAAATATGAAACACCTTTTACATCATAAGGGCATTGAACGTCAACATTCTTGCGTCGCCACATCCCAGCAAAATGGAGAGGTTGAATCTAAACACAATGATCTCTTAAATATTATTCATGCACTTCGTTTTCAAGCATGCTTGCCTATTTGGGGGGAATATGTTTTAACTAGTATTTATTTAATCAATCGTTTGCCTATTCATCCTTTACAAAAAAACTCCTTATGAGGTTCTTTGTGGATGACCTCCCAAATGTGACCACATTAGTATTTTTGTCCGTTTGTATTATGCTTACAACATTGGCAAAACTCACAAAGTTGACTCACGCTCATGCAAACGCAAATGTGTTTTTATTGGATACCCCTTTGGTCAAACTGTTTATAAACTCTATGACCTTGACACTCAAGAAGTTTTCACTAGTCGAGATGTTAAGTTTATAAAAAATATTTTTCCATTTCAAAACCACAAAGACTAAGATAATGGTGTTCTTATACCTCTTTCATCTCAAGAATCACTTGAATATGAATACCTAACTCATGCACCTAACATACCCCAACATAACCAACCACTATCGTCTCCACCGACACCCACACCACAACCACCATCTCCATCATGGGATCACCTCCCATCCCACACCCTTGAACATATAACCACCAACATTGATACCTCTTTGTTCGCATCCCCAAAATTTTGGTTGGTTTTTGGAGTGCTCTAGAAAAATGAGGTTTTGTTTTAAAAATGAGAGAGAAAAAGAATCGCCCGTCGGTATGATGATCAACCGTTCTTGGTACCTTTACTGGTGGTAATCAACCCAAGGACTATGTTTATTATTGATGCATTTCATTTTGATTTAAACATCTTTTTATTCTATATGTGGTGTAGAAAAATATTGAAAGTTTGATGTTTCAGACTTTTGAAAAGGTTCTCGAAGAATTGTTTGAGAATGTGAAATATTTTAGAGAAAATTAGAATTGAAAAATCTTTGTAATATCATTTGGGAAACTTGAGAAATAATTTTGAAGTCATTTTAGTGCTCTTAAGACTTTAAGTAGGTTTGAGATTTTGCTCTAATTCGGTTACTACCTAGTTAGAGCTCAATCTCATTTTGTTTAAGTTCTTTGAAGTGGTGCTTGTGGTCATAAGTGATATCAACTAAGTGCGAATACATGAATGCATTGATCCTATATGATTAGAAAGGAAAATCATTCAATCCTACCATAACATTCATCTATAAACCTACCACAATATACATCTAGGATTTTTGTTGTGATAATTGTCATATACGAAGGAAAAGTTTTTGAAAATAGATTGGGGTTGTAGACCGTCAAACTTGAATCCAATATTGGGTCATTATTTGATTATTGGTCTTAGTGAAGTCGGTAGATAAAAAGATCATGA
This sequence comes from Nymphaea thermarum, assembly GCA_011799765.1. Lineage (NCBI taxonomy): Eukaryota > Viridiplantae > Streptophyta > Magnoliopsida > Nymphaeales > Nymphaeaceae > Nymphaea > Nymphaea thermarum. Next base: position 45,544 of record JAANDH010001121.1, read on the forward strand.
GAGAAACATGTTAAAAGAAGGGAAAACATGAAATACTCTCATGAAAAGAAAGAGAGAAAGACATAGAAAAAGATGTACATATACGTGTACATCACATATGTACATATATATAAAAGTTTGTGAAAATGATATATTGATTTGAATAGAAAGAGAGATTTTAGAGGAAAAGAGAAATACATATACATACATATGTATGTGTATGCATAAAAAAATTTGTAAAGGAAGATATTTGTCTTGAAAAGAGAAATATAAGATTCTAGAAAGAGAAAATAAAACACATGTATATATGTATTCATGTATATATTAAAATTTGTAAAATAGAATGTGGAAACATAGAGGGAGAATGATAAAAATAATAATCATGTACACGTATATGTATATAACATGTATATACATACATGTCTTCATAAGAAATGACTCAAAATAACTGACTTCAAGTTTGATGTAGGCCCGGAGGGGAGCTTGGATTCATGCAAGAATCTAAGCTAAGTCTTCAAAGTCACATTAGAAAGAATTCTTTCGAAAAGATTTTGGAAAACATGATTTCAAATATTTTTATATATGAACATAAACATAATCATTTCGTTGGTTACAAGGAAATATACTTCATCCATCATTGGGTATAGAAGAAAAACAAACTATGCGATAAGATGCTCATTAGGGTTCATAATATGATGATTAAAAAGAAAACTAACACAAAATGACATGCAAATGTATATTAACATGTACATATTCGTGAGGGTTTTCTCCGGGTTGGACAAGTCCCAACCTCAAAAATTAGCATAAAAATAAAGAATCTCAAACCATATTCTCATTCTCACTGTGCATTCACATATAAATGGAAAATCAACCAACTATGCATTGATAATATCTTGAAACAAAGCAATATTCAAGTAACGAGAGAGAGAGTATGATTCAATTATAAAATAAAATATCATCTCATCTTCTCATGCTACCGGTGCACTCGAGCATAGCTTCTTGACTCTAAAATAGAGATTTGAGAGTTATCTCATATGGCCATGAGAAGGTGAAGAAGAGAGAAAACAATGGAACCAAAACAAGGCTACATTCAAGAAAAGATAGAACATGACACAATCATAAAATGAAATATCATCTCCTCTTCTATGCTCTCGGTGCACTCGAGCATAGCTTCTTGACTCTAAAATAGAGATTGAGAGCTGTCTCATATTGCCAAGAAGAGAGGAAATGTGAGAAGCAAAACAAAACTGTATTCAAGAAAAAAGATAGCATGATTCAATCGTAAAATGAAATATCATCTCATTTTCTCATGCTTCCGGTGCACTCGAGCATAGCTTCTTGACTCTAAAATAGAGATTTGAAAGCTATCTCCTATGGTCATGGGGAGATGAGTCATTACCTTCATCTACAAAAGTTTTCCTCTAATTATCAAGTTTTTCTTACCTCTATTCTGAATCACCAGGAGCCGTCACGAAGCAATGCAACATCAAGAATGGGGAGATGCTATGGCCACTGAACTTGGGGCATTAGAAACCAACTCAACTTGGGACGTGGTTTTTCTTCCACCAAGTAAAATCCTATCGGCTGCCGATGGGTATATAAGATAAAATATCATGCAGATGGTACCATCGAGCGCTATAAGGTTTGCCTTGTTGCTAAGGGGTATACCTAGATGGAAGGCATTAACTCCACGGAGATTTTCTCTCATGTCGCTAAATCAACTATTCCAAATTTTGATTCTCAGATATAAAGTCATGATCCAGATTCTCAAATCATATCTAAATCCATTTTCTAGAATCTTCTTTAGATTTGGACCCAGATCTAGGACTTAGTATCAAACCTAGATCAAGATCCACATGTGAGCTTAATGCCCATTATGTTTTAAAAATGCACCATGATTTTTCTCACTTCATGCTTAATGTCAATTCACACGAAAGCACTTGAAACATGCCAAATTCTTTGCTGAGCACTCGGACACATATGTAATTGAAATTAATATTCGTAAATGACCGAAATGAACATTTTTCTATTTCATATAAGTTTTGAGCTATGATTTTAATTGTGATTTCTCCTTTTCATCTTCTTGCATTGTTCATCCTTCTCACTCAATGTCAATCTGAATCCTTTATCATGAATCGAGGAACACTTCTTCATGTGTGCACTGCTTTTCACAAAATTGAATTCATATCATTGATAAGAACACCACTGACATTTTTCTGATGAAAAACACATTTTAACCCAAGGTTTTGTGCTTCTTGGAAAAAGGAGAAGGTTTAGGAGTTTAGTCGTACATTGAAATTTTCCAATGAGAGTTCCCCCCTCTCTCCTGTAAATAAGGCTCCTCCTCTCACTTCACATACTTGAGCTTGCCTAGAGAAGCCCATACATCTGGCAAAATTCCAGTTGAGAGTACTCAAAAGGCTTAGCTCAAACAAGTTAAATTTTTAGAGTCTTTGGTCTATGTTTTAGTTCAGGTTGCATTAGCATTCAACCTAAACCTAACCAGGCTCAGTGCAGAGGTCATGGGAGCAGGCTTTAGCAGGTCTCCAGGTTCAAGTAATTTTTTTTCACTCTTCTTTCTTTTCCTATTTGAAATTTAGTGTTTTTCTTTCCTTTCTTTACTTTATGCATGTTTTATTTTTCTTTTTTAATTTTAGCATAGCATGCTTAGTTTAGTTTATTTTCTGGCCTAGGTCCTAGGTTTTCTTTATTTGCTTTGGTAATGCTTTAGCTTATCTTGTTTGCTTTCTTAGGATAGATTTAGTTTAATGTGTTTAGAATATGCTTAGGGGTCAGGTATGCCCCTCTCATCCATGTCCCTTATGTTTTTGCTTATTCTTTTTTTGCTTCAAACATGCATATACAAAGCATTTCTTTTATCATCTTGCACCCACATGCACCGCTTGTTTGAAACCAAACTGCGTTAGCCTAGAAGCATACCATGTGACACTAGGCCAGGCATGCGAAAACCTGAATCCAGTTTGGTCCACACACAATAACCATTTGAAAATCATAGTTTTTTACGATATTTTTCAAAAATAAACTTCTTTAATGAATGAAGTCTGCATCGTAAACCATCCAGTTTGACTAAGACCAAACACACACTACAATCAAACCCATCCACAGCTAGGTTCAAGATAGTGTAGGAAAGACCGAACCTAGTCCTTTTGCCTAACCTATTCCTCGTCTATTCAGACCTTGGATTTCAATTCGAAAACAATTAGAACAAAATCATGAACCATATGTTGATCTAACCATGATATTAAACCCAAGTCTAGTACTGGATTTTGGATCTCAAATATTGGATTGTGGATCTTTGATTATGGATCTTAGACTATGGATATCAAATTTTGAATCTCAAACCTTTGAATTTGAATCTTGAATCTCAAGCCTTCAATTTTGTATCATATTTTATACATTGAGCTTTGGATTACGAATCTTAGGTCGATACTCACATAATTAGGCTCAAGATAAGGCTTTAAACCATGTTAATCATCATATTTGGATCCATTATTTCAGAATTTGGATTTTAGAAGATCAAATTATGTGGTCTTTGATCTTGAATCATGATTTTTGAATCTCAATAACATGACATGATATTTTGAACCTCTATGATATATCTTATTTCAACTTAGAATAAAAATCTCTCAAATTATGATTACCAGATTTGGATTCAGATCCTATTTTCTCTAGGTAGGTTCACCTTAACTAACTCAAGTAGAGCCCGGACTACAGGTCTATATGACCTAGTTTTATATGCATCATATTATATTTAGAGTATCAATTTGCATTGATCTATGATGATCTAATATATAAAAATACCAAGATTTAATTGTTTTTATACATTAGTCTATTTCCAGATCAACTTAGGTTACATGCATGACTTCAAAAATAGGGCATGTTTGCTTTTCTTAGGGTTTGGATGATGTTTGGACTTAGGAATGAAGCATGTAGTCTAGTCGTTGGTCTAATTACCCTTGGTAAGGGCACCAAGAATGGTCAGCACTCGTATCGACAAGTTGGGTCTTGTCTCTTGAAATCTTATGTAAGGAAATAGATGCGAGCATAGGTAAACAAGTTTCATGTATATGGTCCACATGAAAGATGAAAATTTTACATGTAAACACCATCTTCCCATTTATCTACAACATGCAAAATGCATTTGTTCAATTTTAGCTCAAGAGCTGCTATATCTGGCTGCAAAAAAAAAAAAAAACACCAACTTAGGAAAGATTTTGAAATGGTAAAAACTATGAAATCTACAAGTGCATCAGTGGTAATCTTGAGAAACCAGTGAAATAGGAATAATAAAATACATAATATCGGATCAAAGATATGTTAATAACAAATGAAAATAATGGGACTAGTAAATGTGAGGCAAATGTTTCTTTAGTTTCTATTGCAAAAAAAGATGCTTTAAGCATGCCTCTATCAGCACTTTCAAAATGTTCAGTTCTTATATATATATATATATATACTAGTTGTGGTTGTAACATATAAAGTTCTCCTCGACATTGTCACACATGCAAAAGAAGCCAACAAAATTAGTCCCACAAAATTGACCATAAGGAGCGGGAAATTTGTGTTCGAGAGAACCTTCAGCCTGCCATTTTGGAAGAATTGTACCATGATCAGGAATAAAAAAGGAGAGGACCTCTGCAACATACACCAGGAATTCATTAAATAAAGTGTGCACTTAAATGCAAGTGCCAGCCTATGTGTTAAGACAACATATTGAGGAGACACATTGAGGTGTGCACCTCTTAAACTAAAGCTAAAGGGGGAATCAGATCCGCATTAGCAGAAAATAGTAGCGGCGAAGATATTTCACATTATGCCCCACTTGCTTAAGTGTACCTTGGACTGAAAATGCAGTAAGCAGTTAGTGGAACACTAATATGCGAGCACAAATATCCTTCAATGTCCTCATAACATTATAATGTCACTATGTGGACCATCAAATACATAAGGAGCTGAATATTTTTCTTCCTTGTTTCAATTTCATTTTATAAAAGAAGAATCAAAAACGAAAAAAAAGCAACCAGTGCCTTAGCCATCGGGATGGGTTTGGCACTTAATAAAAGGGGCTGTTTGATGCATCGACCATAACCATGGCCGATGCACACGATGGCATTCCCTTTAACAAAGGAAAAAAACAGCCCAGATTTATCTCGTTGAATCAAAGTTTCCCATTTTGTTTCAAAGAAAGAAACATTAGCAGTAGTGCGTCGGCCATGGCAAGGACCTATGCATTCCAGTTGAAAGGGGCTGCCCTATGGTAGCCCCTTAATGTAGACAAAAATCAAATGTGTTGGCCATGGAAAGGGCCGATACAAATTAGAAACGAGAGAGAGAGAGTACCACCAAAAGGGGGCCAGAAAGGTGATCATCATGTTGTTTTGACTAAAGGTTCCTACTGCCTCACTATGTCATTGGAGGCAGTGCAGATTGAGCTGGTGGGATGAAGAAGAGTGGGAAGGGGGAAGGATTTGAGTGGGAGGGAGAGCCGCAATCTCATCGGGTATCAAGTAAGGCACATCATATGTTTTTTAATAAATTAGCGCCATCCAATGAAAATGAAGCAGACAGCTCAACATAATCCATCGAAAGGGCAATACGTCCCTTTCGACTTTTTTTTTCTCTCTCTATTGATCATGTACAGTGCCTTGACATTAGTTTAGCTATCCAGTGTCCCTTTTGCCTTACTGTGACTGAGTCTCAGGTTCACTTTTTTACCTCATGTTCTTTCTGCTATAGTGTCTTGCTTCTGCATGGCCTTTCTTTGTTTGTAGTTTTTTAGAGCTGCCCTCCATTCATCTTCTTTTTCTCTATTGTCCTTTCTCTCACCTGTCATTTTCGTAGGGTTGTGTTTGGAGACTATGACTTATATCCTCTTGATGACACATATGGGAGGAGCGCAACAAAAGGGTCTTTATTGGCACCTCCTCATTGTCGGATTATGTGGCACGCTTTGTGCAGGGAGATGTCCATTGTACTATTCGGCTACGACATTGTCTTTCACTGCTAATCGGTGACTGCCGCTCCGTCTGTCCACTTTCTCAGCATCCTTCTTATTATGCTTTATTGTGTTGTTGTCTTGTCTATTTCATTCTTCTATTTTGTTTTTGCAGTTTGTTCTTGTATCGAGGGGACTTCTTGTTCCCAAATTTGGTCATGTATTTCCACTTTATCAGCTGTCTCTCTCTTTATATATATATATATATATATATATATATATATATATATATATATATATAACTTTTAAATTAGTACACATATAGCATAGACCACGATGTATACTCTCATGTACTTATGCATTGAAAAATCATATCCATATGCACAATAATGCACATTGATGCAGGGGCGTAACCAGTAGGCATCATGGCCCTCCTCAAATTTTGAAGAGAAAGAATTCACATGTTAATATATTAAAAAAATGTAAACTTGGTCCTATGAACATTTAAAAGATTATATATATACAAACATTCCCTCAAATGTTTGGTCCCCCAAGAGAAAAATTGTGGTTCTACCCTTGGACTTATATATTTACACAAAAATTTATAGCATATTCATATCCTACGGTAGCCGAATCATGAATATGCTTGTGTTTGCTTCACAAAATACAAAATACATAGATGCTACACACACACACAAATAATGTGAACACGCTATTGCCTTTTTCTTTGACCAGGCAAATGGTACAAAAAAATACAAATGATATGCTATTTTACCATTTTTGTATACATCGATATATATATGTAGGGACACGATTTTGTGTGCACAAGTGCATGTGAGTTTAAATAGTGTTATACTACATGCACATTCCTTTGGAATATGTCACTTTGCAATTTACACGCACTGCTACTTTAAAAAGATAGGTGCTGAATGGTATAATTTTTGAAGTGTAAATTGTTTATCCTGTCTCCTGAAATTGCTCTGCACCCATGTCCACGTTCACACCCTTACCCACATCCATGCCCATACATGTGATATAACTGGCCATCACTCCACTAAGAAGGACCCGAATAAATCCTGACTAACTTTATCGAATTTTTCTCAAAATAGTTTGTTATGATTAATCCTTATATCCACTTCCTAAGTTAGAAAATGTTGTTTTGCTGGAATCCACACACTTACCCACATCCATACCCATACTTGTGCCAAAGGTGGCCTATCACCCTACTAAGAAGGACCAGAATAAATTTGGATAACTTCATCGATTTTTTTACTCAAAATAGTTTGTTATGACTTATTCCTCACATCCACTTCGTAAGTTAGAAAATGTTGCTTTGCAGGCATTTTGAACTTTTTTTTTAAATTTTAGTAGCCAATTTGCAAATATTTCATGAAACTTATTGAATCTGCAGCCTCTCCAATTAAGTTCACAAACTTATTTGCATGATGGGTCTGGATTCAACATAAATAAAGGCAGCCAACAACTCAGATCAAAAGCATTGCCACAAAAATAAATTAAGGTGACCTACACGGCTACATGTATACATGACTATATTCAACAAAACACCAAGACCAGGAATGCAAACTCAGCACTCATTGAAGTGCAAACTTTATTGCTTCACATTGACATGAATAAAACCGTCTCGAAAAATGCGTCGTTAAGATGTTCTAGGTGACATATGATCCACTGCTGTCACCATCATATTCTTGTTAGGTAATGGCATAGGGTTTGTTCCTGTCACCCTCATTACGGGTGAACAACGAGTCGAGCTACTCGAGCTCGACTCGTAAACGAGTTCAAGCTGCATCATATGTTGAACGAGTCGAGCTCGAGTTCACAAGCCGACTCGTTCAACTAATCGAGTCGAGTTCGAATTTAGTCATCTGAACCCATTAAGGGGGCGTTTGATTGCCCGATTAAAACCATTTTTTCTGGAAAAAATGATACGGACTAAAAATGCATCAAACGGGGTGAAATTCACCCCGTTTAATATTCCACCTGCTCGAAAGTCCGAGCTCCGACCTCGGACTTTCGAGCGGGTGGAATGTCACCTGCTCGACACCTCTCGGTGAAACCTCCAGGCTCCCTCTTGACGAAACTCCCACCCACACACTCTCTCCCTTTCCTCTCGATTAAACCTCTCAACCGTAGGCTCTTCCCCTGCGTCTCCCGTCTTCTTCTTCAACTGCAACGCAACCCGTCTCCCTCAGAGCTCCCTCTCTTCTTCAAGGTATGCATTAAACCTTCTTTCTCCACACCCTCTCCCTTTCTCTCGCTCACACCAGGTTCCGAGTAGGCCATGGCCAACACAAAACGCCTTTCTCTGCTTAGACACTCATTCTTTGTCTCTGATTTACAGCGCTGACCTGCGGAACAAAGGCGGTCCAGCCCTAATTGCTGCTGGGTGTTCTCATACGAGGTCTTTGAAACGTCTACGTCTGCCAAGGCCAACGCAGCTCTTGTATGTTATCTTTTCCTGTCTCTCTTACTCATTAGTTGTCTTGCTAGTCCTCAAGTTGTTTGATGAAATGCTTCTGTGCATGCACACTTTGTTTTTTTAGGCTTCAACAACACTTCTTTTTGTATTTCATTCACAATGGAGTGCGACAGACTCCCTGACACGCATCAGGTGTTTGTTGAAACGACTGAAAGAAACACTTTCTCCTGGAATAGCTTGATTGATGGTTCAGGTTGATGGAATTTTGAGCACAAAGGAGCTGATTAGCAGAAATCAAGTCAAGAAGTTGGTTGTTTCCTTGATTTCCTGTATACATCTTGGGTGATTGGAAATCACCTTGTTAAATGTACAATTTATTTACAGGAAGATATCCACCGATTTTGGCAAACTTGACTAGTGGGTGATATCTTTTTTTTTGCAGACGAATAAATTGCCGATGAATTTTTCTCAGAACAAGAGATACATTGTTGTTTACTAGTAAAGAAGCATTTATTTGGGCAACTAGAAATGGCTGCTATGTTGAAGTTGCATCCTTTGTAACGTCACAATAACATAGAGAAAAATCTCTGGCAGACAAGGTTTACTAAGCAAGCATGTTTAAATCTCTTTCAAACAACCTATTGCAGGTCTGAAAAAAGTCCCATAATTTTTCTACCATGTGCATCAAACATGGTTAATTTTTTCAGGTTAAATTCTTCCTTGTGCATCAAACAGGGTTAAATTTACCAGGTTAAATTCTTCCAATGCATCAAACATGACCTCAAATCGGAAGAGGGTTAAATTTCATTTTGTTTTTTGTTCCAAAAAAATTTTCCAGGAAAATTTACCACGTTAAATTCTTCCCGGTGCATCAAACACACCCTAAAGCTCAACTCGGTTCGTGATTAAAATACCGGTTTTCAAAAACGGGTTCAAACCATCATAGGCGGGAAACTCTTTTTCAGTTTTAACTTTTAAGTTTTAGGTTTTGTTTTCGTTCTCCCTCTCTGTGAGTCTCCGTCTCTCGTCTGTTGTCTCGAAACTTCTCCAGTTCTCCTTCTCTTCTCTGTCTGAAACTTCTCCTTCTCTTTTGCTTCAGCCTTCTCCCTTCAGCTTTCAGTCCAAGGTTCCTGCCTGTGCTCTTTGCTTCAGCCTTCTCCCTTCAACTTTCAGCCCAAGGTTCCTGTCTGTGCCTGCTTATGAAGTTCTCTCTCTCTCTCTCTCTCTCTCTCTCTCTCTCTCTCTCTCTCTCTCTCACTTTCATTCTGCATTCTCCCTGGTTTTCATCACGATTCTTGTTTTCAGTTCCTCCTGGAGACGCCTCTCCCTCTTCGTCTCCTGAAAAACCCTTCAATGCTTTCATCCTTCAATTGGTTTCAGGCTACCGTCGCTTTGATCTCCCCTTGTTGACGAGGACCGCCGGCGTCTGGTTCTACCATTCTGGTGACCCTGGTAAAACACCGGCAGCTCTCTCTGTCTCTCGTCGCAGTGAACCAGTGAGTACTTCTTTGCCCTTTTGTTCTCTCTATCGTATCAAAAATTTTTTCCCCAAATGAAACCCTCGTAAGTTTGTGTTTCATCCTTCAAGGTTTTCGGTGAGCACCGTTGCCTTCAATTGATCTCTCAATTTCTCTTTGCATCTCCTTTTGAGAAACCACAACTTAGTTTTGAGCAGCAGAGGGCTTTCAACACTAAACAATGCACAGAGGGTACTTCAGTTGTCTACTCTCTCTCTCGCTCTCTCTCTCTCTTGCTCGTTGGTTTTATTGTCAAAAGTACATGTTACAAATTTTCACTTTGAGTTATTGTTTCTGGGTGTTTGTGCAGGGGGGATTCAAGCAAGACTGAAGGCAGCAACCATTGCTAGTGTGGCTAGTGCCGTTCCAACGGTAATTGTCATTTTTTTGGGTGCTTTTCAGGGTTTCTTTTCGAACATTTTAATAGACAAGCAAGATCATTTTGTGGTGATTGTTCTTATTTTTCTTGATCTGTAGTTGACTTTCCCTTTCTTGAGCGAAGTGGGTAGGTTGCTTTTTGTGTTATCTTGGTCAATTTTCTTATTTGTTAGACAATAGGTTACTCTGGGATTGTTGTCCACATTTTTGTTTTCTTGAAATTGTGAGACGAGCTTATTGGTAGTCCGAAAAACCTGGTTGTCTATTTTTCCTTTTTTCTGAACATAGTTTGTGTTCCTCTAAACTCAATGGTGCAAGTTGGGGCTATGCTATTTTCTACCTTCCAAATTTCTGGATGAAGTCGTCCATCTGCACATGCTATGTTATCTTATTTTTGATGCATACTACAGGATGTTTCCTCTTTTCTTCTTCTTATTCGATTGCTAAATGGAGCCTGAACTCGAATGCTGTGTTTGAAGTTTCAAGAATATAGATGTTGTCTGTTGAACATGCAATCATGATTTTGGCAATCTTTAATAAAATATCATTCAAACATGCTGCCTTAGTTTACGAAGGAATTTAGGTTGTTCATTTTGTAGGGCCAACAAAAGTTACTATCTCAGAAAAGTCAGCAAAGTGAACTTGTCACTTTCACATTTCATGATTGCTAGCTTGCATGTTGTTCTAAGTCCTTTGGTTTTTCCAAATGTCATTAACTACTTGGATATTTATGTTGTCTGACTTCATTTTTATCTTACGGTGGTTGTATAACATCAGCTAAGAGATGCTTCAACAACAATGCTTGGAAGAGTTTCATTCTCCTTAATAATCAAAGAAAAAGTGTTATAGTTTCCGTGTCACCTCAATCAAGAGCATCATTAGCAAACCAAGGTTCCTGTCACAGTCAGAAGCAAACCAAGGTTCTTTTTTAGTTAATTTCTCATTGCAAAGACTCTTTTAGAGATTCCAACTACTTAATTTAGGCTTATTTGTTCATGCAACAACATTTAATGTGTACTCAGCAATGTACAGGTCTGTGCTAGGAATTCAAATTACAGATCTATTCACATATTTTTACATATTTCTCAAAGTGTATCCAAATATCAACTTCATTGGCCTCGTATTGGGCCCTGAGAACAGTACAAAAAAGCGGCTTGAAGAGGTAGATGCAAAGTATACTGCTACAATGATGTGCACTTGTTAATTGTTATTTATTCCAAATGTTGGTCATTTTGTGAAATATGGTTCATTTTTGTTGTTTAATGCTTGCTTAATTTCCTATTATATACTTAACTAGAGAATTTGTTTTAACTTTTTGGGTTGTTATATATGATGTTTCTGTTGTATATACCAAGATAATTTTAATGTGTGTGTTAGGACTGCTGTTGTATTACAGTATTAGTATATGTTTCTTTTTTTTCTATGTTAAGTAATCTTTAATTTTCCATGGTACTAGATTTATAAATTGCTCCATGTGTGGCTGTAATTCCTAAGCATCCAATTGTTTCTGTTGCCTCTTGCAGTTTTCTGCTTTGATGTCCAATGTTCATGACTCATGATTGTGTGAAGAGCTTCTATATGAGTGAGTATGTGAATTCGAGTCAGTGATATAGTTCTTAACTTTCCTTCACCTCTTAAGAACAATTTTTAAAATTTAACAATAATGTGACATAGCCTTTTTTCTATGTTATTCAGGAGCTTGTTGTTATTGTGGCTAGAGGAAGAGATGGTTCATTTTCAAGTTTTGGCTAAAAGTTGTTGGGAGAAAATCATTATAGAAACTCTTACTTCCTGTATACCATATAACAAATTTATCATTGATGTCTGGACTAAGCTATTCAAGTTTTGTTGGTTCTCCCTCATGGGACTGAGCTTGAAAATCATGCTCAACCTTGCAATACTGAAGCCATATAAAGCTTAAGCCTACATGCCTTAGCTCATGCACAGTCAAGCAAAATGATTTTGAGTTGTGAAGGTAGTGTACATGGTCACCGAATTGTGTTGTCGCTAATGCAAGCCCAACTATTGTACTGCTGTATGAATGATACTTTTGCTACACAGTGTGGATTGAAACTTGAGTTCTGTACATATTTGACCTGTCCATTTGTTTAACGTTGAGTTAATTTTCATTAAAGCTGACCTTGTCAATTTGGTTATGATTGATTTCTGATAACCAGATTCAAACTATATCTATCTAATAAATGGATGGCAATTAACAAACCAATCTTTACCATGCTGAAATGGAACATGAGCAGCTCAGTAGGTTACCTATTGCTGTATTTCATTTCATAGTCCCAATTTCCGAACAGTATAATAATGTTCCACTTACTTCCTATTATGAAATACTTATTGCCAACTTCTTCAATGCCTAGAAAATATTGTGTGTAAGGATGCCAATTGCTAATGAATCTTGTTTCTGTTGCAATAGAGAAGTTGTTTTTTTTTTTGTGTTCCTTGGTAACAAGTTAATTGAGCCTTAATCAAGTTCAAGCTCAACAAGTAAGGATGAGCACCCAAACGAGTTTAACGAGCTTAACCAAGTCGAGCTCGAGCTTGACACGTGACTATCGAGTCGAGTTCAAGCCAGTGTAGTCGAGTTATTTTCGAGCTCGAGCCGAGTCAAGCTCGAGGTCTAATTTAGTCGAGCCGAGATCAGGCTCGACTCGGCTCGTGTTCAGCCTAACCCTCATGATGTTGTCAGAGTTATTGCATGTCTGTTGTGCTTAGGCATGGTTCAAACACATTTTTTAGATAGTATGGACACCTGTTATCTGATCAGGTCCTTATGAACTACTTTGTTCTACTTCAATTTTAGGTTTGTTCTAGATGGTTATCTTTAGAGGAAAAATGTCCATGGTTCATTATTGAGGTTTTCTTAAAATTGTTGATCCTTCGTAGCATATTTATAATCTATTTGTACATGCACAAGAGCTCTTTTTTCATTCCAGTTGGCAGATCTGGAAAACACTGTTGTCTTACAACACATAGTAAATAAATTATGTAGTGTTTGGTTTCATGTTGATTGTGGTTTTGGAAGGGGTATTAATTTTTTTATTTATAAACTCATGTTTCCATTTAGCAGTTTATTGTGGTAGGTATAGAAGTAAGTTAATTATGTGCAGGGAAATAAGAGAAATCACTCTTGAGTTTTGCTTGTGGCTACCTGGTTTTGCTGGTCTGCTAAATGTCCTCATTTCTATATTCATTTTTGGCTGCTTTCAAAACTATACCACAAGTGCTCTTTTTCTCTCTTGCTTGGAAGTGGTTTTTAGCCAACACACTAAACAGTAGGAAAAATTTTTTACCTCCACCATTGGTTCAGGATTTACTTGGCCCATACCAGTCCCAAGCCTGGATAAAGGAGGAGAGTTTAAGGAAGTGTTCATTTCTAGTTGAATAAAGAGGATTGGGATCAGGTCGCTCCTTGACTGGGTGACCTAGCAACATGAAACACATATTTGATCCCATCAAAGTTCGGCATGTTAAGAAGAGGTCATTGATTTCAAGAGAAGGAGCTTCCATGATTGGGCGACCTATGAAATGATCTCTCATGAAAATATGCAAGGAAAACAACTTGTAAGGGAGTGCGTTTTTTCTTCTTGATATGATCTATCTCATCAAATGATACCACTCAGCTCTAACCAGCTGAAGAGACTAACATGTAATGGATGAAGTAGCAAAGATATTACCAAAGCCTCCATTCGAGATCATATAAGAACTCAAGGCCAAGCTAAATCTTGGTGTGAAGAGGGTATGGTGAACAAAGAGATATCCTAGAACAAACTGGATGCTCTATGTGAGAGTAGAAGGGAATCTACCTACTAAAGACAGATTGAAAAGACTTGGATTTGGCATGACTTCATGTAGTAGTTTATGTGGAAAAACATAGGAAGGTGAATGGCATCTATTTTTTTTAAATGCCCAATCAGCCAAAGCATTTGGAGAAGGAAGATTTACTAAATCCACGGAGAATATAGTGCCTAAAGGAGGCCTTATAAAGGCACTTTAATGGTGGAAAAGAAAGAAGTTTAATGGCACATGTGGAAATGGAGGAATGGTATACAACATGACAAGATTAATAAGTTGTGCAATAAGGTAGATGCCAGCTGGAAGACATGCATGGAAATTATTGTGGCACAGCGCTGGAAAGAGAACGAGCACAAAGATTTAATCAGCTGGATTGTCACAGGTAATATTTGGGTTCAGTTGGCTTGGGACATGAACAATGAAGTCTGTGTTTATATGTCTATTACTAAATCTAGGGGCAGGGTTAGTCAAATTGAATAACAGGAACTACCTCTATGGAGCTGTTAAGAGAGATAATTCAAATCAATATCAAGTGGAGGAGTTCATTCTCTAGAGATGCTTGCAAGAAATTTTGAAAGCTAAAGGTAGTAAAGGAGAAGGAGCAAGAGAATGAAAGAACTATAGGGAATGAGAGAGAAAAGTAAGGTGAGTGTATTTTGGGTTTGCTTAATGCCATAGGTTCCTTTATGTCAACCTCCAAAAAGTAAGATGCTGGGCTGTTTAAAGCCAACCTCATAGGTTCCCCCATAAGCCTACCTTGTAGTTAGGGCCAGTGAGAGAAATCAAGAAATAGATTTTGTAAATCAAATATCCTTTAATGAAAAACTATTTATTTATAAATACGGATTGCAGTGGTTTATCTTGTAATTGTGAGTAGGCCCTCTTGGCCTCTCATAGTTATGAAGTGAAAAAAGACATGGCTCGTGGCCACTATCCAATATCTCCCACTTGGCCATGAGACTAACAGTTTTCTCCCACTATTTTGGGCTTCCCTAATCTTAGCTATGTACTTTTCCATAATTAGTTTATCAAATATAACCATAATATGTTCAAGGTTAGTAGCAAACTTTTCCTTAAGAAGGTTTTTCTATTGGAACATTTCGTAAATATCTCAGCTTCATATGTTTACATGCTTGGCAAACAAGTCTTTTGAAATTATCTTATTTAGGCGATCAACTACAGTATCATCGGTAGGCATATAATCAACTGAAATTTCATTTTTCTCAATCATTCTCATACATAATGGTATTTCACCATTATATAATTACTCTTTGAGCTAACAACTCAATTTTCATAGGCAATATTGCTGCATGATTATCACAATATAATTGAACTGATTTATGATGAAGATCTCTTTTCTGGAATTGCTTTATCCAATAGCAAATTTATTTGCTACACGACATGTTGCATATTCTGTTTAATGAGTATGTTGAGAAATATATCCCTGCTTTTTTATAGGACTAGGCTGTTGCTCCACCTTCGAAAAGAAATATGTAACTAGAGGTAGACTTACTTTCATCCTTGCAACTAGTGAAATATGTATTAGAATATCACACTAAGTTGAATTCAACAACTTGGTAGGACAACATTAGACCTTTTGATCCCTTAATATATTACAATATTTTTTTTTATAGCCTCTCAATAAGGCCAACTTGGATTACTTTGATAATGATTGATAAGACCAATAAGAAACTTACATCAAGTCTTGTGCACAACATGAAATACTTTAAATTATCAACAGCCTAAGAATAAAGGACATTTAATTTTTGTTGTTCTTTGCTGGGAGTCTCATTTTTACTTAGATTAGCTTCTTTGGCTATGTGAGTATGAATTGGTTTGCAACATTCTTAACTTTTTTAAAACGTAATCAATATATCACCTTGTCTCAAACTCAAAATCATCAATTTTCTATCTAGTGATTTTTATACCTAGGATATAGGATGCTTCATCCATATCCTTCATTTCAAAGTTTTTATTTAGCCAAGTTTTGTTTTAGATATCATTTTATTGTCATTTATAGTTAATAAGATATCATTGACATATAATAGACTCCTACCTTTTCAGACATATACATAGTGTCTAACTAATTTTCTGCACATCAAAACTTAGTTATCACCTTATGCAAGGTAAAATACCACTATCTAAGAAATCGTTTTAAGTCATACAATAATCTTTTCAACTTGTACATTTTATCTTTGTCTTTTTAATAATATATCCTTTTAACTATTCTATGTAGATATTTTTGTTCACCATTTAGAATGACAATTTTTTCATCCATCTGCCAAATATCCAAGTTATAAAATGCTGTGATAGCCAAAATTATTATGAGCCAAGTAAATTTAGCAACCAACGAATAAGTTTCTAGATAATCAATTTCTTTCTTTTGAGGAAACCTTTTGTCACTAGTTTGGCTTTAAACTTATCGACTGTGCCATTAGCATTGTACCTTTTTCTTTAATACCCATTTACATCCTACAAGTTTTCATCTTTTAAAAAGATCTACTAATTCCTGGACTTTATTTTTTTTTATGGATTTAACTTCTTCAGCCATAGCTTTTATCCAATTTGATGATTCATGAGAATTTATCATTCATGATATGTTAGATTATCTATCATTTCATCAATGTTTGCTAAATAACATAGCTCATCTACCGAGTATACATAACAGTTGTTCAAATATCAAGGAGGAGCTCTAGGTCTTTTATGACTAGTGAGAGTCTATGAAGTTGAAGCATCAGAATAAATTAGTCCATTAATTATTTTTTTTTTAGTCAGTTCATTACCTGACTATTCATCTCAATAAATAAGATCACCAATAGATTAGTTTGGTCTCCAATTGGGTTACTAACTTCATTATTGAGCATTTCTAGGAACTCTATATCTCTATTTTAAATTAGTTTCATTGACGAATGATAAAATATGTAGCCTTTGGGCCCTTTCAAATATTCAATAAATAAACATCATATAGATTTGTTATCAAAATTATCCATTTTTTAATCTAAGAGCTTGACATGGGCTACAAATCCCTATCTCTTAAAATGACTCAGATCTGGTTTCAAACTAGACGACCTCTGATAAGAAGTGGTTCGGATTGCCTTATAGGGCACTCGATTTAAGATGTACATAGCTGTCATTACAGCCTCACCCCAACATACTTTGGGTAATTGTGTGCGTGTTGACATGGACCTTACCATGGTCAAGAAAGTTTTGCTATACCTCTTTGCTACAACATTTTGGTGTGGTGTTTTAAACACTATTTTTGCCTATTTATTTCAATCTCTTTACAATAATATTCAAAAATTTCACTTGCGATATACTCACCAGCTCAATCAAACCTTATAACTTTGATATTTTTGCAAGTTGCCTCTCAACTTCATTCTTGTATTCTTTGAATTTCTCAAGGTCTTCATATTTATTTTAATCAGGTAAAAATAACTAAACCTTAAGAAATCATCAATGAGTGTTGTGAAATAAAGCGTGCTACTATGAGTTGGACTCTAAATGATCCATAAATAACTGTATGGATAACCTCCAACAAATCAGTAGCTCGAATCACTTTGAAGTTAAAATATTTTTTGCCATCTTTCTATATAAACATGACTCACATTTTTCAAAGTTATTCTTCATCAATATCACATATTATTTCTTGTTGTGCTAATATCTTCATTTTATTCATGCTTACATGGTCTAAGCTTCCGTGCTACAAATTCTCATTCAATGCACAATCAATATAATATGATACTTTATCCACTTCATTAAGTTTGAACATGTCATGTTCTTTTACAAACTTCATTTACAAACTTCATTTCGAACATTACTTTGCCATGTTTTCCCAATGTGACTTTCCTTGAGAGAAAACACACATCAAAACCTTTCCCAGTTAATGCACAGACACAAGGTTTCTACTCAGAGGAAATATAAAACACTTCAGTCAATATGACACTAGTGCCCCCAACATTGAGTTGATGTGAACCGACTCACATGACATCATCCTAAGAATTATATTCCATATAAACTTTCTTTTCTCATGAACCCATGTCTTTCATATGGACCACTTTACCAGTCAGTCAGCTCATTATTTGCAAACAAACATTCAGACACAATGAAAATGGCAATTGTATGCCATTCATTCTCAAATGACTTCTCTGTTGCAGTCCCACAGATTTGGCTCTTGTTGTTGTTATTGTTCCAATTATTGTTGTTCTACATGTTTGTAAACTTCGTCCTACAGTTCTTCTGGATATGCCCATGCTTCCCACACCTATAATATTTCACCACATTTCCTTGAGGACTTTGGTAGCTTGTATGCTTTTTCTTAAACTTGCCGTCATATTTATTTTTAAATTGTTTGGGTCGGACTAGACACTCTATTAGTTTACACTGCTGATGAAGAGGGACAATGCTGAAAAAGAAAAGAAAGACATTGATTGAAGGAGAAGCTCAACCTGGCATGTAGGAGTGTTGGAGTCCTCCAAAACATGTATGATTTAAATATGCATCCGACACAACTTGATAATCCAGTAAGCCAAACAAAGAAAAACATTATAAAAGTAGAGGAGAATAAGAGATGAAAGAGGAAGAAGATGGGAAAGAGAAAGTGAGTTGCGTGCACTATGGTGGTGCACACAACAGATATGCACAAAAAAAAGGGGAAAGGGGAAGCTGGGGCATTTTGAGAATTTTCAAAAAAAAAAAATTCCTTTGAACTTTTACTTTTTCACTACCTTTCTGTGATAGCAGAGAGGGTTCCCTTTTTACTGACCAGGGATATTTTGGTAATTATACTACTCATGCACAATTGTTCAAACACGCTGCATGTAACGAGTTTCGTGGAAAAAAGGCTGCTGGGGCAGCAAAACGCTCACTCAAGACGACCAAATTAAAGAAGCTAGCTGGCGTTAGGTTGAAGGAAGAGGAAGACACCACGGAAGCTGCTCTCTCCTCAAACGACATCCCCTAGTTGCTGCGCCAACTTTGAGTATTTTGAATATTTTAACCTAAATGTTGGTGATTTGAATATCAAGCATTACTTGTACTAATGGCGACCTAAGTATATATTAATTTTCATTAGATAATGAGATTATTTACTTTGTTATATAGGATACTCGGGCTTACTCATCAATTAGTTACCATATAATGGTGGCAATTCATTAAATCCATATATAAACCTACGGATGTTCTTTGCATGATTTAGGCAAAGTGATATAAGAAAGCTACTTCTCACAGCAAAATATAGAAAAAAATATGATGAAAAAAAGCAAATAAATAGCTAGTTAGAGCATACAACAGTGCATATTTAAAGGGTCGTTTGGCAGTTGGGGACACTCTACGAGTGTCCTATGAATATGACCTAGAATGTTCTATGAATCTGCTATAATCTCTAGGACATATTCATGAGACACTTTATGAGTGTCCTTACTTTCAAACAACCCAAAGAAAACAAAAGGATCATTTCACAGCAGCTGAGACACTCTAGCAGTGTCTCATGAATCTGCCCAAACGTAAGTTCTAGTGTTTTATGAATCTACGTCATTCTTAGAGCATATTGTAGAACACTCCATTTTTAGGCCAAGTTACCTTTAAACAACATCAACCCCCACACAGATGACTCTTTTAGTTGCATGGCAAGTAAAAAAACTATGGGTTTGGTGAGGGTTTTGTGGCAGCCTAACTACTTACAATTCAAAACTCATGAGGGGTCAAGTTTCGATTATCGTCCATTCTTTGTCTTGCTAGGTGAAAACTCAAGGGGGTTTGGTGAAGAGAATTTTGAGGGGGTTTCACTTGCTTCGCCATTGGTGTACAACTTCCTTTCACAAGAAGGATATTGGACATTAATGTCATCCTTAGTGATGGGCATTTACGTTTTTGATCAAAATCCTTGCTCTCCTGTGTTTCTTTGCTTCTCTGAGGCAGTTGATAATTGTTTTATGTGGAAAGTTGCTTAAACTACTGCTGTAGAAGTCCATGTCTATCAGTCTCCCAAGCACAATATTTATACATATATATAGGAGGTGGAATCCTCCGGCCATCCAGTCTTTGTCTAATCGTCACCTCCTGCAGATGGAAATAGGTTTCCGGATTTCTGCCGGAGAAATCCAAGGATCATACATACATATATATATATATATATATAGACACACACACACACACAATTTTTTCCCCATATTTTGCCTACATTTAACAGTGCGCTTCTTGTAACGGAATAGCTGGCTTCCAGAACGTTCATTCGGAAACTCTTACACTGGGTGCTTCATTCAAAAGGGGGAAACCTGTCGAAGATCGCTTCGCTTGTAATAGAGATCTTGAATTACCAACGTCTTTAGTGTTTCCTTTTTTCTCATTACTTTCGTAGTATATACGGCCCCTCTTTTTTAAGGACAATCCTTATTTCCTTGTGTTTTGCTTTGTCTTTATCTTCTATCATCAAAAGGAAAAGGTTTCAACTTGAATGTATAAACACAGAACGAGGAAAAAGAATTATATGTTATTAGTTCTTTCAATTCAAAGGCATGATTAGATGTCGTAGAACATTGACAAAAGTATAGAATGATAGACTATAGATTCTCTTCATAGGAGCACTTTTTTACCTTTGTCAAGAACTTATTCAATTATCATTTTTACTTTAAAAATTTATATTCATCTTTATATGATATTCAGTTGACATATGAAAAAACTTACGGAAATTGGCCATATGTTTATTCAGTCTCAATAAAATCTCTCTCTCTCTCTCTCTATATATATATATATATGGCTGATGACATTGGGTTGCTTTATATTTGTGTCCCACGAAATAAAATTTTTCCACTGCACAAATATAATATTTTTTTATGGTAAAGATTAAGTATTCTCGACTTTTCAATTGATCTGCCCGTTTTACTTGTGTTCAATTATGTATTGCGTTTTATTTGTTTACATTTTTCAGCAACTACTTTAATTCTGTACTCCCTTTAACTTAATATTAAACATATGTCACTCCATGCTCCACCAATGCAATTTTCTATTCACTCGCCTTCCCTTCACTCTCCTAAGTCGTATTCTATTGCTTATCCTGTCGATTACTATTGATTTTGCCGATAAAAGCACGTATATGTGCACGCAGACTCCGAGTTCAGAAAGCGAAAAGCTTAAAATATTAAAAAAACAATAAAATAAATGTAAATACATAAATGGCAGACACAAGTTTGTGCATGTTGGTATGTGAATGACCAATTGTATATGGTATATATCATAATTGTCAGAGCGCCATGAACACACCTGATCACTTGTACAGCACTAGATAATGCAATTAATTTTTCTTATTTTAATAGGCAAGTTGAAACTACGCAACCTTAATAGTGTATTAAACTATAAAATAAAATTTAGGTGACTACAAAGTAGCACCGAGTTTTCTGAGCTGCTTGTTTGATCATTTTAACTTGGGTTACAATCTAACCAAAGTTGAGTTAATGAATTAGCTAGAATGGCAATTGACCATCAAAACATCTCCTTTTTCATCGTTTGCTTGGAAAGTTATCGCTCTTGTACTAATTGTAGCTTGATAAGACAGTTTTGGCCACTGATCGAGAAACTCATTGGCCGGTCCTAGTTAATCCACTAAGTGAAAGTGCTGTTTGATATTTATTGATAAAACTTTGGGCATGCTTTTCGAGAGCTATTGAACTCATAAAACGAGCTCGACAAGCCAAGTTATATATATATATATATATATATATATATATATATATATATATATATATATATATATATATAGTAGATGGCTGCTTGGTTCAACTCGTAGAAGGTTGCTAACTGATGCAGAGAAAAAATGTTGATACAATTTATATACTTAATAGTGTAAACTTAACAAAAAAAAGATTGCTGAAACATCATATTTCCAATCAAGTGTCAGGCAGAATTAATTGAGGAAGAATTAAAAAGTTAATTTTGTGATACTGCTTAGTGGATTCTTGTACATTTGAGAAGCACACTCTTAACTATGGAGACATTCAGGATATCATGCATGATGGCCAATGTGTTTATGTATATTTTGTGTTTTATGAATCTGTTTCAAATTTTGATAAAACACTTGTTCTAGTGTTTTATGGATCTACCCTAAATTTAAGGAAGATTTATAAACATCTACATGGTGTGCTTAATACCAAGCGGTTCTTGGGTTCAAGTGTTCTACGGATCTACCCAAAATTTAAAGAAATTCATACCAAGCGGCTCTGGGTTCAAGTGTTCTATGGATCTACCCAAAATTTAAAGAAATTCATATAACACCCACGTACAGTTCCTAAGACCAAACAGCTCCTGCTCGATTGAAAACCAATGCCTTGTCCACTTGGCCACGATGCAGTCATAAACTTGGGATAAGTGGACGCCTTGTACAAATGTCCTCCCAGGACATGTGACTACCCATCCCAGTCAATAAGACGAAGCGTCATCAAGACCATGAGCAGGACACTGCCTACTTGACCAACCATGCTCTGAGCATTGATATCTATGTGGACAGGTCACACAAATTTCCACCGATTAACCACAGATAGAGATGAACCTTTCCAAAGCATAAAATACAAATTCTAAGCTAAGAAGAACCTACCACCAAAGAATCGCAGCTACAATTCCATCTTCTAAAGAGACCAGAACATACGGGAGAAAAACTGCCAGAAGCCAAATATGAGAAGTCTCAGCAAACTCAACAATGGAAAAGGAAATGCTTTTTAACATTATACTGCTGCATGTTACACGCATACGTTGAGAGTAGCAATCCCTGAACCATGGAAACGAAGGAGGCCCTGCAATAATGTCCAACTAAGCAACAGTTCATGCTCTTCAGTTGAGGCTTGACAATGTGGGAAAGACCAGCTTCTCAAGAAAATAGCCTGTAGCTGTTGATGAGGTACGCAGAGACGTGGTCCTCAAACCAAATCCTCAATGCAAACGAAGACCTGACACAAGATTTAGAAGTTGTTAAACAACCATTTACATTATCATTCCTGTTTCAGCAGCACTCCCTGTTGCCGACATTTCACCACTAAATACCAACTTGTGGTGATCACAAGTGCTACAAGACGACCGCCCACAAGACCCGACAAAATGACACCAACGAAGATCATGTTTTCCAAACTTAAGTTGTAAACTATACACAAATTTCCCTTTACGCTACTTTTCTCTGAAATAAATGGGAGATCATTTTCAGTTGGGAAAAGCAGATCTTTTTCTTCTGAAGAGAGTTGTTTTTTCTCTTTCACCATCTCTGCTTCTTGCATAAATTCTGAACCAGGTAACCCGTCTACTTTTGGTGCTACTTCTTCCACACTCCCATTTCTTGAGCTCCGACGAGGCTTTAAGAAGAATCTTCTCAGTACCTTTGCCTTGATGTCACTCTTCAGCTTTACTTTCCAAGTCTTGTTTCCTGCAAGGGCCTCCACTGGGAAGATGCTACCTTGTTTTATTGCTATCGGTTCATCTCTTCTACTTTCTTGAAAATGTCTACCCTCATTCACCTTCCAACGCTCGCTTGGAGGGTTATATACTAGAATCTCTTCATTATGAATCAAGGTCACGCGTTCATCTCTTTCACTTTCACAAAATCCCGTCTCGTAGTGATGAACATCAACCTCTTCAAAAGCAGTGATGCCCCTGTGAGAACTTCCTTCGCTCTTTGATTTCAGAACTCCTGCTGAACATGTAGAAAGCTTTGACGGATGGCAGAAATTATTCTTAAGATATTCAGCCAGCAGCAAGCAGAAAGCCAATATAGTGATACCCAAAGTGACCTTCTTTGTCACAAATGCCAAAACAGACAGCAAACAAATCAAAGATACCACCTTGAACTTCTTCAACAACAGTGGATCTTCATCAGTTTCTCCACTTGGCGACAGTCTCTCGTTTATCAACTGCTTTTGTTTTTGTAGCTGAACAGGGCCAGATTCAAGATGAGAGTGATTGGTAGGTTCAAGTTCAACCACTGGAGTTGGGATGTGGATGGCAGGTGGATTAAGAAAGGGTGGACGGATATCCTTGATCGAACGATTAGAAGATTTCTTGGATGGTTTTTTTCGTTCATTGATTGGGGGAATCCAGTTGATACGGGAGTTCACAACAAGATCTGCGACAGATGTAGGAAATCCTGTCTGAACTAATGACTCTCGCTTTGAATTCAGATCTGAGACTAGGCGAGAAATCTTATGGATTTTGCCTCTAGGGTCTTTCTTCTCACCAGCCTTCTTTTTCTTCCAGAAGGAAAGCATGACTCCTCCTAAACTGCTACCACTACCACATGCATCATCTTCAGCTCCTAACAGCTTAGGAAGAACAGACCAGCAAGGAAAGACACTATTTCGTTCTTGTTGTTCTTTTGTTTTACGAAAAGAACAACAAAGACGCCTCCTGGTCTTTCAGAATATGATAGGTTTGGAAAGAAATGAAGAACTGGCCTTCTAGATCTCAAAGTTGGTCGAAAGTTCCCTTCTAACGCTAGACCGACTTCAAATGGAGCTTCTTCGCAGTCTCTTGCTTCGAAAGCTAAAGATCGGATTCGGTCAACTCCCAAAGGCTGCAGAGACGCAAAAAAAATAAATATGAATTCCAGAACTGCGGAAGAAACGACTGGAAAATTGGTGTAGCCATCTGGAACGTTTATTAATTTCTGAAAATTTCTCACTCCATTTGACAATTGTTCATGCAACGCAAGGCATAGCTAAGTGGCACAATATCAGAGAAAGCATTTGTAGTACACCTTACACAGCGCAGAAAGAAAAGAAAGAAATAAAAAGAAAGATTCCTTCAAACTCTCAAAAAGAAAAGGGATGGCAAATAGCTTGTTTTCTAGAAATAAATGGAAAGATCCCTTCAAGATCTTCATTTCATTTCCTTTTTTAATGTTTTTGTACTTCAGGCAGTGAAAAGTTGAAAAATAACTTGCTTTCTTGAAACCAAATTTGAGATAAATCACAGAGATTCATGACTGGCAATTGTATCTAAATAAAGAAAATAAATGCAGCAGGTCCCAAAATTGTGATAAAACGAAAACGAAAACCAACGCAATTTTCGTACTAGAAATCCCAGACAGGCATCACAAGCTCTGTGGGAAGTAGGCATGGGATTAGAACAGAGCTTCGCAGTAGGCCCTATACCTGGTTTTGGCTGAAGGATCATCAACGGAGTCATCGTCAATAAACTTCAGACGGCTCCTAACAACAGTTTTTGAAGACAAGAATAAAAGAGAACTTCGTTCGAGATATTAGTAAAAACAGATGGTCTGAGCGCATTGCAGGCCACAAAGAGCTGGGTAGCGCAAACCAGAAATTCCAGGTACTCGTTGAAATGGAAGCAAATAATAGGAAATAATGCACTTCTACTTCACAAGACAAGCAGGAACCCCAAAATACAACCCCTCAAACGGAATGAAGCCACGTGTCGACAGTACTTTGCAATATACAGGAAGCAAACAACGGAAATAGCGAACAGAGCAGAAGCATTTCTCTATGTCAAACTATTAACAGTGAGAAATAAGAACATTTTCGTCCAGTTACATCTGTACTGGGGACAAGGATTTCAATGCGCAAGCTTTGCGAGGCGAAATAACTTCTAAATCCCTTTGTCCAATCACATCGGTACTGGAGGCAAAGAGAGAGAGAGAGAGAGAGAGAGAGGAAAAGCCTCTCACCCTAAAGGGGCGCATATAAACATCTCCCCTAGACAATAGAATCATACAAGATACGGAAGGAACCAATTCAATGGCTTACTGCTCCAAAAGGAATCTAAGACAACCGGAGAAAGTGAAATTTAGCCAAGCTAACACTTTTTCATTCTTCTCCTCCTCTTCTCCGCTAAAATCAGCGGCACCGTCCGAAAGATATTGGAAAAAACAATCAGCAAAGGAAGATTAAAAAAACAAAAAAACTAAAAGAGAAATAAATCAAACAAGAGGTGCAGACACAGACGGGAGTTACTTGCCCTTCTTTCACCAAACTATGCTAATTTTCTTCCTCTCTTTCTTTCGTTTTCATTTCCTTCTTCTAATGGATGTTGGTCAACTAGAAAATCACCAACAAACAGGCGATAACCACGCTACTGCGACTCATGATTTATGGTCCACTTGCTGGAAATACGACAATATAGCCGCAGAGAGAGGAGAGAGGGAGATAGAACTTTGACGACAAAACTTTCAGTGCCCGTGCAGACATATACAGCAATTCCATCGTCTGAACAGAAAAATATTCCATCAAACGAATGGATTCGAAAGCTTCCGTACATGATAATTGAGCAACGATCGCATTCACGCACCGGCTTCTTTTCTTTATTTTGAGACTCACCCAACAAGAACAGAATTACACAAATATTGATACCAACGCAGTTTTGAAAAATCCCATGCGAAAGGATTTATGTGGTAGCAGGCCTCCATTTTAAGCATTGTCTTTAGTAACCTGATTCATTTATTTTTAAAACATTTTCATGACCATCTCTTTCTGGCATAGAAAAGGATGTAGAACAGAGCCGCTAAACAAAAAGAAACACCATTTTCAGGTCGAGAAGAAAAGAAACGATACATTTTAAAACTGTATCTTACTAAAGGCCACCAGAACAGGAAGCTCAGAATCTGACGAGAGGAACTTCCAAGGGCAGATCACAAGAGATTAATACCCCCGAAATTTACTCGGTAAAAGAATCTTCAATAGTTTAAGCACAGAAAAAGCAATAGAAAAAGATAAATGAAAATTGCCAAACTTGGGCAGGATCCGACAAAATTTCCCAAAAAAGTTTTATCAATATTAGATAAATTACCAACTATCAAGATATAATAGACGTAAAAATTCAAGAAAATTCTTCGCCAAGAGCACGAAAATTCATTGAATTAGCAGTGCGCCTCTCAAAAAATAAGGACAAATTTAAGAAGAAGAGAAATAAGAATTGTTTTTTCACTTAAAACATTTCATTGAATTTCCGGACAACTTTTCACCAACCAATAATTTCATCCCGGAGTAGCTTTCAGAACGACGACTTCGACGACCCTTGAAAGAAAACTCAGCAACTCTTCTTCCACGAAAAAGGTGAACTAAGAGCAAATCATCAAAAACAAGTTAAACCGTTTTTTTTTGCCGTCACTCACCAAAGACCCCGAAAAAATCCTAAATCTAGGTATCGACGACAAACAATCCTTGGTTTCGTCATAAAAAGCAAAGAATTCCGGGACTCCGTCAAGGAAAAACTCATAGATAGTTACATTTCACCTTCAATTTGCCTGCAAACCTACGAGTTCCCCAATATCCTTCAAAATGAAAGATTTGTTGCAGTAAAACTCGATTTTTCCGACTAACAGGAGGGATCAAACACTAAAGAAAGATTACACAAAAGCTAACAACAAATTAAGCAAAAAAATGAAAGAGTAAAAAAATGGAAGAGAGAAATACAAAGCAATCGAGGCAATTCACCTAACGGAGACCAGGAAAACGGCTGATGACGTGAGAATTCGGGCGGTGGTCTTCTGCTTCTCCCGTCTCTTAGGGCAAGTAATGGAAGAGCAGAGTACGAATTCCTCGTTTCTCCGCCGGCTGCCATCCTCCGTCTCCGGGAGAGAAAGGGCCACTCCTGCCGGCAGTTCTTTATTTGTAGTTCATCGGCGGCCTTTGGGTACATCAAACTTACCACTTGAAACTAAAGCCATATCTTCATCTCCAGCCACGTATGCGACTACGTACGCGTATACATGAGTTATTTACCTTGCACCTCGCTATCCTTGTTTTTACATTTTAGTGCCTAAAATAATCAAATTTTTCAATAACCGGCCTTGAAACTCGAAAGAGCAACACTTTTTACTGTTTTAGGTCATCTGCTAATATGCTATGTTATGTGTTCTGGCAGGGCACTC
The DNA here is from genome assembly GCA_011799765.1 of Nymphaea thermarum. Classification (NCBI taxonomy): domain Eukaryota; kingdom Viridiplantae; phylum Streptophyta; class Magnoliopsida; order Nymphaeales; family Nymphaeaceae; genus Nymphaea; species Nymphaea thermarum. The sequence goes on from JAANDH010001121.1 coordinate 73,476, forward strand.
GTGAGTGGATCCAATTCACACCTGGTGGTGGCAGGGGCAAAGGGAAGGGGAGCTGCATTGGTCTTGGCTCCACTTGATTTTTTTTTAAAATTTATATAATTTTATATAAAAAATTTTAAAAATGATATTTTGGCCGTGTCAAAATTTAAAAATTTTAATTTATGAAATTTTTTTGGCTCTGCTCCTGCCTGATGGAATTGGTTCAGACTCAGTTCATTTCAAGAAGTTTTTCAAGTGGTTCATGATTCTATAATGAAAATTTCTAAAAATAAAACAAAATTTTGGTTCTAGTTTTTCTTTATGTTTAATAGTATGGAACTTTGATTTTGAAATGAAAATTGAAGTGTTTGATAAAATAAAAAAAAAAATTTTCAAATTAATGAACTAAAACCATCATGGCATGTATTTAAAATTGATCCACTTTTAAGGTAAAATCTCAATTCTGAAATTTTAATTTGAAAATGAGTCCATAATTTCACAGTCAAAATTCTTTGCTTTGATAATGCAATTCTCATTTCATTGATTTTAATTCTAAAATTCTAAAATTTCAACCTCATCAAGCACCACCCCTGTCAAAATTACAAACCAAAGCACGTGAAAATAGAAGATGCTGGGGTACTTAAAAGGAAATATGTCCAGATTTGTAAGGACATTTTGGTCATTTTTGAATGTGTTAGGTCAAGGGGACATAACACCAAAATTTCGGTTGGCATATTTATGTGAAATGTCACACTTATGACTGGATCGGTTCCGCTCCTGGTGGAACCGGTTCAGACACGGTTCCGCTCCTGTTTGAACTTTGAAGCTTTAAATGACCGAAATATCCCATGGAACACTTGTGAAGTCCAAGATCTGTTTTCAAAGACTAAAAATACCCCGTTAACATATGAAGGGTGGAACATTGGGCCGGTGTTGGGAACCGATTGACACATGTTGGAGCTTCTACCCAACTTCTTGCGCTATGCCTCACGAAGCGGTTTGAGAAACTTGTCATTGTTTCAAATAAAAGTTTGTTTATTAATACATTTAGCTACTTGTGCATGGTTGGAATTGAAGTCGAGAGTGTCATCCGGTTTAATTTATAAAATAAAATTCAGAGAATCGTTTAAACCGAATGCAACCGGAATCATTTGTGAGTTCAAAAAAACTTAAAACTACACTTAGTAGGATTCAACCGGAACCGATTGACACATGTTGGAGCTTCTTTTATCAGCCGAGCCACTAATTGGAATCATAGGCTTGTTGAAAAAAACTTCAAATTCTTTATCATAACCAGACAATTCATGAGTATGAAGCACCTTCAATGTCGAATCTATATTAATATATGGCCAACATGCTCATTTTGAATATGAATTATTCATTAATTCATTGAGATCATACGTTACAACTATAAAATAAGCATTAATATTAGAGATATATATATTAATGTAATTAAAAAGTAATAAATAGCATATTCAAAATACCAAGAGAAGTTCGGTTCCAGAGATTGCATTATACACCGTTTTTCAATTTTCAACCAAAAGAATTACCATATTGCATAAGCACGTCCAACTCATGCCTGGAAAATTGTGCGTTTATCATGTCTCCTTCTGGTTGTTCTTTAACATAGAACGGCCGTCGCATCTATCATGTCACTCACTTGTTCAGAGTATGTTTGTTCGCTTTACCAAGCAACCAGCAGTAGACCTAGTTTCCGTCACATGCATTGTCCATATCAAACCCAGGTTGCCGACTAAAAGTACCTCACTTAAAAAAATTTGGGCTCTGCCACCGAGAAGAACAAGTGTCCTTCTTCGAAATGAAGGGTAATTTTGGAATCCAAATAAAATCCTTTACCTATATATGGAAAAAACATTTTGTTGCTTCTAACCGACAAATGATATTATCAGGCTATATATTAGGTCCAGCTATAGTAGTACTGTTTGGTTTGGGGCTTTTTGAGGGTATAATTGCACAGCCTAAAATTGGGTGGAATATCTCTTCTTCATTGGTGAAGGAAGAAGTTCTGCGGTAAAAATAGTTTGCATCTGGGGTGGAGCTAGAATTTTTTATGAGGAGAGCCTAATTAAAGTTTCTAAAGTTTAACTAGAGCTGAAATATTATTTTTCAAAATTTTGGCAATAAAAACTGATGGTAATATGAGATATGAAAAAAAAAAAATGAATGTGTATACTTACTTAGAAAGTGTTTATTCACAAAATACTAGTCTAAATAAGCTAAGCCCACCCCACCCCACCCTCTTGAATTACTTACAGTAGAAGATGTAAAGCCTATCTAATATCTGTACAACATTCGCTTATAAAACTAGTGAAGAAAAAGATTTCTTTATTGTTCCACTTCCAGGAAACTTTTACCAATATAGCAAATAGTATTAATTTCTAAAGTATTACATGGAAAAGACAGCACACACACCCCTTTGATTTATTTCTTTTTCAAGTCTGATGTCATAGCAATATAAAGCAAGGGCAAGCCAAAGAAACGCATAAAAAATACAAGAAATTGAACAGCCTTCCATGCTTCACTTCATGTAAAGGAACTAATCAAAATCCAGAAGCTAGTTAACAGATGCTTGAAACAAATGATTGACTACAAACTACTATATGAAATTGCATACAGTACAAGGAATATGCATCAATTATAAAAATTAACGTGAAAACTACACACCTAGAGGATCATCGCCTTTTCAGCCCAAAAAGTCATGATGATGTGCTCAATTACATGTCAAAATTGGCCCCAAAAGGGTTCCTAGGAAAAACTAGGGCTTTGGATTTCATAAAAATGCATAAATTTTATCATTTTTCTTGAAATTAAATATGCAAATGCATAGAACACAAGAAATATGCATCAATCATAAAAATTGGCACAAAAACTACACACCAGAGGGCTGCTAGTGAAAATGCCCAACAGTGAGATCTTTTTTAACCAATCAAATATGCCAATTCATGGAGCACAAAAAATAGACACCACTCCTAAAATTTGGCATGAAACTGTGCATGCAACAATCCAAATTTAATCAAAACATAAAATCGATCATAAAACCCTCGGGAAATGGCATACCTGCGTTTTACCTGGTTCTAGGTCTGCACTAGACACCCACAACTTCACTAGAGGACCTCCCTGGCTGGGTTCACTCGGAAACATCAATTTTTAAGAAATTTCATTCCAACTCAAAAGTAATTAGTAATATCATCATTGGTTAATTACTCAACTAATTAAAGCTAATTCATAATTAATTAAGGTTAATAATTGATTAAGCAATCATTAACTAATTTTAATCATGCTTAGTAATAATAATCACTTGATTAACAAATTACTAATCCTCCAGTTGCCTTGTAGCTAAATTTTTTAAGAGTGCTCAGTAATTTCATTTAAGCAGCTCATTAATTTTCCAAAACTACATGCAGGTTTTCGAGAATTTCTAAAGAACTCGTATTTCAATTGAATGGTTCTTTATCGTGATTTAACAAAATTCTACTTCGCTAGTGTTGTTGGATAGCTGATAACGAACTCTACACAATCATGTTAACTCCTATGATGAATCCAAATTTCTATAAAGTGGCATACATAAACACACACATCATAAGTCATATTAAAAAGTAAAGAAACTGATTTTGAACGTATCTACTATCAGGGATGTTACATTTCTAGCTCCTTACGAAAATTCCGTCCTTGAAATTTCCTAAAGGTTAACAAATAATTGAGGACATCTCATCTGCATCTCGGGTTTGAGCTCCCATGCACACTATGTAGCTCCATGGTTCTGCCGCTCTACTTTGACAATGGCATAATCTTCATCCGCAGAACTCGCTCCTGCACATCTACAATCCTCAATGGATGATTATATAGTTGAGGACTGATGCATATCATATGATCACAGATATGTGCAATATGTTATACATCTACCAGTTTTTCATGTTGATCACACTATTCCTTTCATATTAGGCAGTAAGTTTTATATATATGATCCAAAGGTCAGGATCATCCTCTTCATCTGCCCATTTGTCTAAGAGTGAAAAGCGAACTCATACACAGTTCTTCCCCCAAGATTTTCCACAAAACTGCATTGTGAATCAAGAATCTCGATCTAAAATAATGGTGTGTGACAGATTATGCAGTCCGACAATCTCGTCTAAGCACAAATCTGTAAGAAAATCCACTGGGTGTGTTTCGCAGATTAGCAAAAAGTGGGTTGGCTTAGTCAACAGCAACTATTATCCAATTAGCATTGTATTGTCCCCTCATTTTGGCAGACCCATAATGATCTCCATAGCCACATCCTTCCATTTTGACGGTGGGATCTCACGAGACTAACAATCCACCTAATCTCTGGTGTTCTACTCATGGTGTCTCAACTGATGCAAGGTGAAAGCTATCACATGCCCATGTCGCATCAATACTCCACTATACTTAAACTTGAAGTGTATATGTATAAACTGCAGGCTCCTCTCTACCAGAAGGTAACACTAGCACTAGAGCAATCATAAACTTCTGCTTCAATTTCTAGAAACTCCTCCAATACTTCAGACGAAGCAAACTTTGTTTCTTTCATGAACAAAGTAGTCATAGGCAGTGTGATCTGTAAGAATGTCTAGATGCAACACCTATAATAGCCTATCCAACCAAGGAATGCTCTCATCTCAAGAGAAGTCGTGGAATTCTTTCACTATTGCATTGCCTCGACCTTAGTCGGATCCATTTCCATGCCATGCCCAGAGATGGTATGCCTCAAGAAACTAATTTACTCAAGCCACAATTCACATTTAAATAGCTTAGGATAAAGGTTATGTTACTGCAAAGTGCTCTGTATGATGTCGAGTTGTCTCTCATGCTCCTCATGAGAAGGAGAGTCGATTAATACATCATTAAAAAAAAAAAAACATAAACTCTACTAAGTAATCTCTGAATACTTTGTTCATCAAGTCCATAAATACAACAATATCATTAGTCAATTTAAAAAGGAAGACATGGAACTCATAGTGGCTATATCATATCATAAAAGTGGTCAAGAATATCATTCCCCTTCATATGCAAACTAATGATATCCTAATTTCAAGTTAATCTTAGAGAACACATGTGCATTCTTCAGTTGATCTAATAAATCTTCAATTTTAGGCAAAAGACATTTATTTTTTATTCATTAAATGATAAAGGATACATAAGCATAAAGATCCATCTTTTTTCTTCACAAATAAGACAACCTACAGTGGATAAAACTATTATCTAGCAGTTCTTACAACTGCTTATTCAACTTCTCCAATTCAGCAAGGGTCATCTCAAGGCCAGACACGAGATCAATGGTGAACTTAAGCTCTTGAGGTGGCTTCAATCTTGGAAGATCCTCACGAAATTCAATAGTAAACTTGCAAACTATAAGAAATTGATCTGTCTGAGACAAATCTACCTTCGCTCCTGTCAAATTCACTAGATAGGCAACATTGCTATGTGGATGCACTATTGCACCTTTAGGGTAAGTGTTGCTAGCTAAGGAGTGCTCTGTGAGTTTGGACCTTCGATCTGATCACATCCTAGAGTTTTCAGATCTTGCATAGTCATATAATATACATGCTTGATTGCCCTCCTATCATGCGGCTGACTGGAATCTACTTGGCTGGTAGAGATGAATTGGCTGCTGGATGATGGCACAACTGTTGTTGATTGCCAATAAAATGCTCATGCTCACCATGGAAAAAACAAGCACCTGGCAATCTGGGACACATGCTGCATGGAAATTTTGGCAGACTGAACATTATTGCATGGTAATGGTGGACTTTGCCCCTACAATGGAGGTCCTCTTCCTTTGAGTGGGAAATGCTTATTCAGCTTGCCCTGACTGATCTCACGAAAAATAACTACCCTCTACTTCTTGGTGTGTTCTTGCACTTGAGCTCAATCCCCATTGAATCAGTAGCCATTTTCTCTGCTACCTTAGATTAGTTGGTTTCATCATTGGAAATGTCTTTTTATGGTTCTTGATGCTGAAGGTTACCTAACTGATTCAGGTCATCCAAATCGTTTGAAGAGCTGACTAATGGTCATTACAATTGTCTTTCATGGTTCTTGATACTGAAGGTCACTGATTCAGCTCAGACAAATCCTAAAAAGTGCTCACCTTACGACAAAGCCCATCTATCCAACCCTTAATAAATTTGTTGGCTCTTGATTAGTATTAGTATAAATATGGAGGTAGTACTTCTTGAGATGTGTGAATCTCGCTACATACTTTGCTATATTCATTCTTTACTATGGCAAATCAAGAAATTCTTGCATACCACTCTATCATACATGATCAGGAATGTAAGTCTCAACAAATGGCTCTCTGTTTCTTTTTTGCCCATGAAGCATCCCGATCTCAAAAGCATGGCTCTCTGGGTGTTGTCCATTAATCCTTGGAATCTTTGCCCAGTATATAAATGACCTACCTGAGTTTCAGCTCTGCAGGCATCTTAGACATAATGAAAGCCTTTTTAATCTCTGTAAGCCAGTCTTGTGCTACTTCTGCTCGATTCTTGTATGTAAACTTTGGTAGTTTCATGTCCATAAAGTGCTTATATTGAGTCATGGGTAATGGCTCCATTAGGAGAATGGGGATTGTAGTGGTTGTGGTATATAGCAATGGTGGAGCCAGAATTTTTTAGCCGTGGGGCACTTGCATTGGTGACACAAATCTGGTGTGGGCACTGCATATAACTTTAGAATTATAGCAACATTACAAAGCATTTTTTGATGAGCTAGTGAGGGCAGTGGCCCACCGAAGTAAACAAGTATCTCCGCTACTGGTATATAGCTGGACTGATGTCATGGCTGTGTGTGCAGTAGTAGCTTTTGCCAGACATGCAATGGCCTGCACATGAGGTTGCATAGGCCCTGTAAACGTACATAGGGCCTTCAAAAATAAGTGTCAGATCATCAGGTTGCTAGTACTTGATAGTTTTCTGCTGGTCACATTGACAAACTATGTTTGACATCGTGGTGCCATTCATGAACCAACACTCTAAAAATTACAAATTTACATTATATCAAAACATCATAATCCATATCATAAAACAACAACAAATAATATAAATCAAATCAAATAACTAACTTACCTCACTTGGTTGATAGTGTTTGGATCATTTGCTCCTCTCGAGGATAGAGGGGTGCTTTAATATCAACTATTGTAATGATGCCAATAACAACAACATTCACCAACGACTCATGGTGCAGTGTATGTGAATCAAAGATAGTGCACAAATTTGTCATCATAATTAATGAAGAACATAACCTATCCTTCGATTCAGTACAATAAATGCCTATGCAATTGGCACATAGGTCAACCTATCTTAAGCATATATTTGCTCCTGTTCTGTCACAATGGTTTGACCACCAGAGTATGGGTATGTCACACATTAGCTGTAATATGAACTCACTAACGCAGTGCGTTAGTGAGTTCATATTACAGCTAATGTGTGACATACCCATACTCTGGTGGTCAAACCCAAAACACACACACATATATATATATAACACTGTATCTATACAACAGGGCATTACCATATATAACCAAATATATAAAAATTAGGCCCATAATAAAAAATATGGTAAAGAACGACATAAACCACACTGCTTAGCAGTCATGATCAATAAACACCACCCTTTTTCCAAGTGAGTACCTGATAACAAATATCTTGACCTACAATGCATAGTAAAATTTACAATGGCCTCAACTGCCATCCAATCGGTAAAGTTCATTCATGTAAAACTAGCCTTTGACTATTGCTGTGTTTATCTTGTGCTCAGGCTCACAACACAATATCCACATGTCACCTAGCTCATATCCTATTTAATAAAATACACTATGAAGTAAATAATACAATAAAAATATAACATCATATAATAAAATTCACAAAGTTGAAATCACACCCATGCAAGAACTAATCCCACACCAGTCTGATGGCACCCCAGTCCTAATACAACACCTCTTGAAGAGGTATACTCACATGCGTAACACTATCATTATCATAGTGCCTGTGATCCTCACATCATACATCAGTGGGTGTAATCATATAGAAAGGCTAATAGACGTGTGTGCAATGTTATTAGTGCTCATCAAAAGCCATCTCATTCTACTTGGTACATGCTATGATCAAATAACGGTTTGTAGGTCATAGAAAAATGAAAAACACGATTTCCATCAACATCAGAGGGAAATAACACCGTGCCTATTGACGAAAGGCCTCATGACTAAACTGCAGTCAGCAGAACATTTGCCTATATTTGTTAACTCACAAGTGACAACACAAAAGTCAAACTGCACACTTCACTCATAGTAGCATGCAAAACTTAGACATATTTCAAGTATGCATGAGTGTTCATACGAATAAGTAAAATAATTCAAACCTGCGACCTCTAGGTCGCGGTTGAGCCAAGCTGGGCATGGCGAGGCCATGCCAACCAATACTAGCTAGTTAGGGCAAGGGATTAGTCATGACCAATGTCTACTGGTAAAATGAAATCCATCCAAGCTCTTTAGCCCAAAATGTGAAGGAACTTGTGATGATGTGCTCTATTACATATCAAATTGGCTCCAAAAAGGCCTTTGCTAAAAGTTAGGGGTCTGGGGCCCAAATTGTGATGGTGACTTCTCGTTCTCCCCCCTTCTCTTCTTCATCGCTTATTCCTTCTTTTCTTCTCTCCTCTCTCTCTCTCTCTCTCTCTCTCACACACACACACACACACATAATGTTGGGGAGGAGATGGGTACATTTCACTAGAACCCCCCACCCCCCACAAATATAACTCTTTAAAAAACCTAATTGTTTTAGAACCTTTCACTTAAAATCGAAAGTAATTAGTAATATCATTCATGGTAAATTACATAACTACTTAAAGCTAACACTAATTTATTAAGGTTACTCATTGATTAAACAATCATTAACTTCTTAATCTGACTTAGTAATGACAATCATCTGATTAACAAATTACTAATCCTTTAGTTGTCTTATAGCTAAATTTTTTAACTGTGCTCAATAATTTCATTTAAGCAGCTCATTAGTTTTCCAAAATTGCATGCAGATTTTTGAGAATTTCTAAAGAACTCAAACTTCAACAGAATGGTTCTTTTTTATGTTTTATCAGTCATTGGAGAGCTAACAATGAACTTTACAAATCATGTTAATTTCATATGATAACTCCAATCTGCTAGAAAGTAGCATACACACACGTACAAATCATAAAAGTCATATTAAGAAATGAAAAAACTAATTCTAAACATGCCCACCATATGGGATGTTACATCAAGTTATAGTTACGCTAGGTTTTAGGGAAGTCAAACACAATGGTCGAACATGATTAAAGATTTAGGTAGAACATGATTAAGGGCTTCACCAAAATGGTTTAAAATTCTATCAAACTCCATGAGCAAGATATGGCATATCATAATTTGAAACTTAAAGCATGAACTAATAAGGTAAAAAACATAACATTACATGCTTAAGGCGTCAATGTTGTTTTCACAAAATAACTAAATCAAAATACAAATTAAATAAATTATCTAACACAGAAGTTAGTGCATGCATGGTGAAAAGATGATTTATCAAAGGAGCAAATTGAAGCCTTGAAGTTGGGGGCAACTAGGCTGGAGGCCTTTTGGAGCTTGGAGCAAACTGGTAGAGTTGATCGAGAATGGCAATGGCTTAGGAGAGAATGAAAGGCAAAAGAAGAGGAGGAAGATGGGGTGAGTGAGAGAGTTGGAGCAAAGTTGGGGGGTGGGGTAGAGAGAGAGAAGTGCGGATTGAATCAGGAAGAGAGGGGGTTTGAGTACTATTTATAGGCAAGGGGAAGTGAGGGTTAGAAGGTCATTTTAAAGGATAGTGAGAAAAGCAATGATGTAAGCAAGGATTGTTTGGAACGAGACACTCTCTGGACCTCACAACACCAAGAGAAGAAACTGAAGAAGAGAAAGAAAAAGAAGACACAATGATTTTATGTGGTTTGGAGACAAGGTTCTTCTATCTCTATAGTCGCCGCACAGAGCTTTTTTCGCTACCACAGAAGAATCAAGAATACTCAGAAATCATCTCTCCCTCATAAACATGGGATTAGGGAAATCCCACATAACATAGAAGTACGTAAATGCTCTTACAAAATTAAGGAAGCCTATTAAGTATGAATCAATCTCCGCACTTCAACAATCTCTCACTTAGAAACTGATCTAGCATTCACACCTTGTACTCCTCATTCAAGTTTTCCAATCACAGACTTTGTTAACATGTCTGCTAGATTCTCTGTCCACGTTCAACTCTTTTCTTGTAGTAGCGTTCTGTCAAACGAATGCACACACTCAGTCATCAATTAACATACTAATTACAGCAGTCATATGCTCTTATTAGTTGGCTTCACCATTTTCTATGGTACTTAATAGGACATGGTATAGTGGTTCGAAAAGTTTCTGATGCACACTAATTAAACCATTGTTTTTATTACTCAAATAACAAATGAAAAAAATATGTTGTGCTCAATTTCGCACAACTGAATAAAACCGATGTAAATCACAATAACCATCCAGAAAATTAATGTTTGATTCCATTTCTTAAGCAACAATCCCATTACAATAAAACTTCATTTTTAGTTTCGTTTAGGTTTTGGCCTTTTATTTTCAAGAGAATAAGATATA
>JAANDH010001122.1:1596-13232 GCA_011799765.1 Nymphaea thermarum
ACATTATAACAAGTGAAACATATTAGATTAACTAAAAGGGATCATATGAATGAGTTGAATCTCATTCATTTTCATACAAACTTGTGATTTAAATTCACAAAATCATTTAATGTGAATGTAACAACAAGTTAACCACATTCAATAAAATATGTGTGATGAAATGAATCAATTAAATCTCTCTCCTATTGATACGAACTTGGAATTTCAATCTCCCAGAACATTTGTTAGAGAAGTAACCACAAGTTCAACTCATTGGATTTGTTTCAAGGTTTCAAAGGAATGCATTGGTCTCATTTTTTTCAACATAAACGACTGATTTTAATCGTCTAAATCATTCATTATAGACATTATAACAAGTTAAACATATTAGATTAACAATAAGCGCTCATATGAATAAGTTGAATCTTATTCATTTTCATACAAACTTGTGATTTCAATCCACTAAATCATTGAATGTGAATATAACAACAACTTAACTACGATCAATTAAAGATGTGTGATCAAATGAATCAATTAAATCCCTCTTGTATTGATACAAACTTGGATTTCAATCACTTAGATCCTTCGTTGGAGATGTAACTACAAGTTCAACTCATTGGATTAGTTTCAAGGGATCAAATGAAAGCATTGGTCTCATTTGTATCTACATTAACTAGAGATTTTAATCGTTTAAATCATTCATTATAGACATTATAACAAGTTAAACATATTAGATTAACAATAAGGGATCATATGAATAAGTTGAATCACATTCATTTTCATACAAACTTGTGAATTCAAACCACTAAATCATTGAATGTGAATATAACAAGTTAACCACGATCAATTAAATATGTGGGATCAAATGAATCAATTAAATCCTTCTTGTATTGATACGAACTTGGTATTAAAATCTCTTAGATCGTTTGTTAGAGATGCAACTACAAGTTCGACTCATTGAATTAGTTTCAAGGGATCAAACAAATGCATTGGCCTCATTTGAATCTACATAAACTAGTGATTTTAATCGTTCAAATCATTCATTATAGACATTATAACAAGTTAAATATATTAGATTAATAATAAGGGATCATATGAATAAGTTGAATCTCATTCATTTTCATACAAACTTGTAATTTCAATCCCCTAAATCATTGAATGTCAATATAACAAGTTAACCATGTTCAATTAAATATGTCTGATCAAATGAATCAATTAAATCTGCCTCGTATTGATACAAACTTGGGATTTCAATCTTTTAGATCGTTCATTAGACATGAAACTACAAGTTCAACTCATTGGATTTGTTTCAAGGGATCAAACGAATGTGTTGGTCCCTTGTGTATCGACATAAACTAGTGATTTTAATTGTTTAAATAATTCATTATAGACATTATGACAAGTTAAACTCTTGTGATTAACAATAAGGGATCATATGAATAAGTTGAATCTCATTCATTTTCAATCAAACTTGTGATTTCAATCCACTAAATCATTGAACGTGAATATAACATGTGAAACATGTGAATATAACGTGTGATCAAATGAATCAATTAAATCCCTCTCGTATTGACTCAAACTTGTAATTTCAATCTCTTAGATCATTTGTTAGGGGTGTAAATACAAGTTCGATTCATTGGATTAGATATAAGGGATCAAACAATTGTGTTGGTCCAATTTCTACCAATGTAAACTAGGGATTTTGATCATTTAAATCATTCATTGTGGACATTATAACATGTGAAACATACTAGATTAACTAAAAGGGATCATATGAATGAGATGAATCACATTGATTTTAATACAAACTTGTGATTTCAATCATTTAAATCATTCATTATAGATGTAATAACAAGTGAGACACATTAGATTAAATATAGGTGAGCAATGAATCACTTGAATGTCATTCTTTTTCTTTTCAAGTTGTGATTTCAATCCACTAAATCATTCAATATAGAGGTAACAACAAGTTAAGAACATTCAATTAGATATGTGTGATCAAGAGAATCACTTAAATCCCACTCGTATTGATAGGAACTTGTGATTTCAATCCTTTAAATCATTCACTGTAGATGTAATAATAAGTGAAACTCATTGGATTAGATACAAGGGATCAAACGAATGCAGTGGTCTCATTTGTATCCATATAAACTGGAGATTTTGATAATTTAAATTATTCGTTATGGACATTGTAACAAGTGAAACATATTAGATTAACTAAAAGGGATAATATAATTGAGTTGAATCTCATCCATTTTCATACAAACTTGTGATTTAAATCCATAAAATCATTCAATGAGAATGTAACAACAAGTTAACCACATTCAATAAAATTTGTGTGATCAAATGAATCAATTAAATCTCGCTCGTATTGATCCAAACTTGGGATTTCATTCTCTTAGATCGTTTGTTAAAGCTGTAACTCCAAGTTGAACTCATTGGATTAGTTTCAAGGGATCAAACGAATGCGTTGGTCTCATTTGTATAGTGATTTTATTCATTCAAATCATTCATTATAGACATTATAACAAGTTAAACATATTAGATTAACAATAAGGGATCATATGAATAAGTTGAATCTCACTCAATTTCATACAAACTTGTGATTTCAATCCACTAAATCATTGAACGTGAATATAACATGTGAAACATGTGAATATAACGTGTGATCAAATGAATCAATTAAATCCCTCTCGTATTGACTCAAACTTGTAATTTCAATCTCTTAGATCATTTGTTAGGGGTGTAAATACAAGTTCGACTCATTGGATTAGATATAAGGGATCAAACAATTGCGTTGGTCCAATTTCTACCAATGTAAACTAGGGATTTTGATCATTTAAATCATTCTTTGTGGACATTATAACATGTGAAACATACTAGATTAACTAAAAGGGATCATATGAATGAGATGAATCACATTGATTTTAATACAAACTTGTGATTTCAATCATTTTAATCATTCATTATAGATGTAATAACAAGTGAGACACATTAGATTAAATATAGGTGAGCGATGAATCACTTGAATGTCATTCTGAAATCATTTGCACCAACAACAACAAATGAATGCAAGGAGGGAAAGAGGGACTAGAGAAGAGAACAAAAAATGGTGAGTTATAACCTTTTTCGAAGAGGCCTTTTCTTTTGCTTTGATCAACTCAACTACATAGTATTGCTGGGGGTAAACCGATATCTATGCCCATTGGTTTTCCAATTTGGCAGTTACTAGTACCAACACGGGAGAAAAGTAGGTATTAATTTAAAAATAATTTTTGTAATTGTTTTAACACTATTTGCAGCAGTTATGAAACAGATGAAGCAGCCCTATGTACACTTTCGTTACAACAATTTGGATGAGGCTCACGATGGTCATCCTATGTGGCCATGTGACACAAGCTTGCTCCTACTAGTCTGAGTAATCTCTAAAGTTGGTGATGTGGTTTTCTGTGCTTAAGTTGGTGTTCTAATTGAAACTTGATTTCCTTTTTTATTCAAGTCAACTCCAAGCTTTTCTATATTTAAGAGTTTTTAATGTAACTTCTATATATCTTATCCCCAAATTTGCTACATGTTTAATAAACAAATCCTCAGTTGTTCCTTTTGTAAAAAAATCAATTATCATATCAGTAGTTGGCATATGTTTGATTGTTATTTCATTCTTTCCAATTATTTCATGTACAAATGGTGTTTAACTATTATTTGTTTTCTTTTTGAACTATTATTTGTTTTCTTTTTGAACTATCAGCTCTTTCTTCATTCAAAATATTGTAAACATTTAGAAACTAATTTGTCCATAGATTGAACTTGTCCAAATAGTAAAAAAAATTGCAATGTCATGAGCTATATATTAGGCCTATCAGTATTTTAAGCAACAAAACATTGTTTCTTACAATAGTATGCAATAGCTCCACTTCAAAATAGAAATATATAACTAAAGGTTGAATTATTGTCATATTTTGCCACAAGGAAAGCCAGCATCAAAACAGCTAACGAGCTTTAGCTTGTCAACTTGATAGAACAATTACAACCCTTTGTTCCTTTTAGATGTCTAAATATTTTTAACCACTTAGTGATGAGGCAAACCTAAATTTCAATTGTATTTAGTGACAAACTATATGAAAAACTTATATCAAATCTTTTATATGACATTTACATTTAACTTTCAACAACCTGATTTAATTTTTGAAATTGGAATTTAACCAATATTTAGTCTTAGTTTATTCCTTGTTGCCTATGTAATGATAATGTACAAATAGGCTCCACTTCAAAATAGAAATACATCACTAGATGTCGGATTACTCTTATGTGTTGCTAAAAGCAAAGCCAAGATCCAAACAGCTAATGATAGCTCGTCAGCTTGATATTCCTTTTAGATGTCTAAATATTTTTTACCACTTACTGATGAGGGCAACCTAAATTTCCTTGGAATTTAGTGGCAAACTATCAGGAAAACTTATGTCAAGTCTTTCATATGATACATTAAACTTTTAACTGCCTGATTTAATTTTTGAAATTGGTATTTAACAAATATTTAGTCTTAGTTATATTGTTGTCCATGTAATGATAATATACAAATAAACTCCAACATTTTAGACACACATGTTTAAGTGATTGACTACATAATCTTGTAATAGTTTTATTAAAAGCACAGTACCACACTATAGAGATTGTTTTAAGCCGTATAATTATTTTATATATTTTGACTTCCCTTTTTTTTCATCATTAATATAACATTCTAGTAGTTCTATGAAATATTTCTTCTAACTTGCCATTGATGAAGGAGCTTCCTCATTTAGTTGCACACATCCAAGTCATAAAATGCAAATTTTTATCTTCTTGACAATGTCATATTACCAGTCATTTTATCAAGAAAAGTAATTCCTTTGAGTTATCTAAGACCTTATATGACTTAAACTCAATGTCTAAAAAATAATAGGAGTAGTGTTAGTTGGTAACTGATCCATAGCTCATTGTCAAATGTTCATCTAAATAACTAAGTTCATTTACCAAATAAATTGATACATAACAAGATCACTATACGACCACTTCTACTTCTAGATTCATTCTCAGAGATGTTGACGCTTTTTGGATGAACAAGATGAGCATTTCATCCTACTGCCCACGTGAGAGTTGAAACTCCTGCACAACCCCTCATCCTCTTACGGTATATGGTCTGCTTTCGGTGCCACCCGCACCACACTTTAACTTGCGTGTTAGGTGGCCCATCTTTTGCAGTATATAGAGTTGATGTCTTGGGGATTCGAAATGGAAATTAGCTGCCTTCCAGCCCTTGCCATGCTCATTGCACCAAACCCCTCGTGGACTAAAAGGTATGGATGCTTAGGTTTGCAAATGTAAAGAGGTACAGTTTTCTCCTTCCATCACACAACTTACTATCATCGTTCTTGAGAAAATCTGGTATTTTTAGTATATGTATGAAATAAAAATCACTAGTTTATTGCACATTTGTTGTAGAAAGTTTGTTTGCTATTTCTGGTCTAATGGTGCCTATAAAATCACTGTTCCTCATTTTGATTCCATAATGCTTTAGATGAAGGCTTATGACAGTCCTGTTAATGGAAAGAGCTCCTTTCTACATACAAGCTATTATTATATGCAATTTACTAGACTGAAGATTGTGGTAAGTATAGTGCATAATAACAGTTACAACTAAAAATTGTTATTTTCATATATCTTGCTCTTTTTCTATAGGTCTAGCATTATGTTCTTTTTTTTTAAATTTTACCTATGCTCCTTTTATTGATCAATTCATAAAAATTTATACATGCAGATGGTGAAACAGACATCACATTAAATTCTGTGCTCAAAAGAAAAATAGATTTAATGAACAATATTCATGTTCCTTTGTTTAGGTAAAAGGAAAAAGCAGGAGAGATTTCCGTTCTATGTAACACTAATATTCTTCTCATTCCTTTCTTGTCCTTAGGCAACCTCTATGATTTCCTTAGCCCATCTTCTCACAGGATTCCTTCTCTGTTTCTTTTCTTTTCTTTCATTTCTTCCTACATTTTGCTTTTTTGGTTTGTCAAATTTTATGATGACAAGCATTTTGATGGTTATCTTTTGTTTTTATGTTTGCTATCAAGTGTAAACAAAAAATTCAGGTGTTTAACATCTCCAAGTTTATTATCTCTTTGCAAGTTTTTTTGCTTAAAAAGTGAGTTTTTTGTTATTGTTTTCATCTTCCCACTTATGTATGTGCATAGGAGAAGGGTGTAGACATTGTGAAAGTGATGCAAATCTGCAAGGAGTTGTAGAAGAATCTAAAGTAATGTTTTCTACTCTTACTTCCTATTTTCTGAAAATTTTCTTGATTTATCTCAAGTTTGAAACCCTATGAAGATTTATCATTTTAACTCTTGGAGGTAAGAGGTTGTTGCCATTGACCAGGTAGACCTTGCATTCATTTTTGTTATATGCTTTGATTTTTTCAAAGCTTTCTTGAATATAGCAATATTGAAGCTAATTCTGAAGCAGGTATGTTAATGGAGAATAAGAAAGTTGTTGTTTCTGGTTGAAATTCGACCATCTTGAACATAACCTGAAGCCACCATTGGTCATGTTTAAAATAAAAAAAGTGAGATATGTTCTTTGTTATGTGGTCATTCGACATTGATTTTATAGGTTTCATAGACCAATTTCTATATATCTTTTTAGAATAGGAGAAGTAGATGCAAAAAGAAATTGAATATCTTCAAAATGTGGTACAAGTAAATGGTTTGCTCTGTTTTTACATTTTCCTTTTCTTTTTTCTGTGCTTTTGTTATCTAAAAAATGGTGGTCCTTAATGGTCATAGTCACTTAGCTGGACTTATTCAAGGGCTAATTTTTATCAAAACTTAGGTGTGCAATGACCTCCAATTAAAATATATAGGTAGGCAAAGCATGGTAGCATTAGCAAAAGGAGATGGAGCTATTTATTTGAGGTTTCTTAATCAAGGTTGCCAAGCTACTACTCAAACCTCACTTTCAAGTAAGTTAGATGTTGAGAATGCATTCACCCATAGGAGAACATACATAGGCACTCCTACACCATTTATTCTACAAGAACAAAACATTAATTTCCATGTGATTTACATAATATGGAATCTTGATATTCATATTTATAGTGAATTCATCAGCCCATAAACTAAAATTAGTGCAACTCTTTGATACCAAATACCAATACATTAGTTTGCAGCATTTAAAGATCAATTTCAACACTTTGAGATTTTGCATATTTTCATAGACAAGGCACTCCAAGAATCATTTGAGATTGAGGTGATAGATTGTGGTGCTTGCAATATAATTACATTACCTAGCTGAAGGATGAGAAAAAACAATCCACATTCAACCGATGATTATCTGGACCAGTTGACAGTAATATGGACTTTTGCCTTTTGCTTCCCTGGTGATCAACTAATAAGATGTCAATGAAATAAAAGATTCTTTTTCGCAAGGGATAGATATGCGATATTTGGATTATTTTTAATGCATCAAGCAAAAACCTTTGATGTTGTATTTTAATTTTATGTACAAAATTTTTGTGCAACTTATAATGAAATTTAAATTTGAAGGAATTATATATATATATATATATATATATATATATATATATATATATATATATATATATATATATATATATATATATATATATATATTCCCCTTGCCGACGTATCTACCAAATGCATGAATAGGCAACCATTTTTACATTAAAAAAAAGGAAGCACGTCTGGTCCCCTCATTTGCACCTCTTTTTTCACTCTCCTATCCCTCCCGTTCTCTCCATTTCTCCTCCCTCGCACCCCTTTCTCTAACCATTGTCATCACCACTAGCAGGGCTAGGTGAGGGAGAAGGGAGCCCCAGATCATCGTGAATGAGAGGTACAGAGGACATCCACCACCATCAGCCTCCTCATTCCCCCCCCCCTTTTCTTTCTTTTGCACTCTCCCTCCTGTGCTCTCCCTATGTATTCCCCTTGCCGAAGTATCTACCGAATGCATGAATAGGCAACCATTTTTACATTAAAAAAAAGGAAGCCAGTCGGGTCCCCTCATTTGCACCTCTTTTTTCACTCTCCTATCCCTCCCGTTCTCTCCATTTCTCCTCCCTCGCACCCCTTTCTCTAACCATTGTCATCACCACTAGCAGGGCTAGGTGAGGGAAAAGGGAGCCCCAGATCATCGTGAATGACAGGTATAGAGGACATCCAACACCATCAGCCTCCTCATTCTCCCCCCCCTTTTTTTCTTTTGCACTCTCCCTCCTGTGCTCTCCCTTTCCCCTCCCTCGTGCACCTTGCTCTGCCCTTTGGCATCCCCACCAGCAGCACCACCAAATGAGGATCAAAAGGTAGTTCCAACATTTGATTGAATGAGTCTTACTGATTCTATTACATTGTTGTGGATGAAGTCCTTGCCTTATATTCATTGTTCTTGGTCCAAACAAGAATCATAACGCTCTCTTGTTTTTCCTTTCAGATTCAACAATGTGTCAATTATATTGTCACACACATTTTTTCTATATGCATTATATCTAGGTTATGATGCAATATGTTGTGATTCTAGTAGGGCAAAGTGAAACTATGCTTTTCTTTTTCCAATTATATGGCAGTTGTTCATGTTCTGCTTTTTCCAGTGCATCGATCCAGAAAGAGGTAGATGAGCACTTCTCATTTTTTTAGTTTCATAAAATGAATGTCTATCCAATCTATATCTATGATTAATAAGCAAAAATCTTTGATGATCTATGTAATAGATATTTTAGCAACTGTATCACTGAAACCAACAATCCAATTAGAAATCCCTGAGCTCTACACCAAAACAGTCATTGTTGGAAAGATTTTTTCCATGTCCAAGAAAGGAGAACAAGAACGAATAGGGCACTCACGAATACATCCAATCCATGGGCATATTGAATCACCTTCCATAAGTCCTGCCACCGAAAGCCCAAAGGACCTAGCAATCCCAAACATTTTTAACTAGTGTCTATCACAAATATCAAGCAAGAAACAATGCCACTAGGCTTACCAACTCAATCAGTTGATCATGAATGAAGAAAGACACAAGAAAAAAAGACCAAAACAAAACTAAATTTAGATACATTGAATAATATTTTTGGTAAGAATTTTTTTTATGTCCAAGGAAGAAGAACAAGAATGAACAAAAAAATCATGAATACATCCAAATCATGAGCATACTGAACGATCTTCCATAAATCCTGTGAATGAAAGCTCATCAGACCTTGAAATCCCAAACATTTTGTAAAATACCAAACAATGGTGAGGAACTTACGGTGGTATTCCCTGCTGAACCATATCAAAAAATGGAGGAGCTATATCATTTTGCTGGAGTGGCTGGATTCTATGGAGGAAGATCAAACACAAGCATGGATTATAGGCATGTTTTTCAGGCCTTACAAAATCTTTGGGTGAATGTCATCTGCCTGAAACATTTTGTAAAATACCAAACAATGGTGAGGAACTTACGGTGGTATTCCCTGCTGAACCATATCAAAAAATGGAGGAGCTATATCATTTTGCTGGAGTGGCTGGATTCTATGGAGGAAGATCAAACACAAGCATGGATTATAGGCATGTTTTTCAGGCCTTACAAAATCTTTGGGTGAATGTCAGCTGCCTGAAATTTTTTGTCATTGGGAATGGGAAAGCTCATGGAGGTTCTGCGTACAAAATGGGTTGTTGGGGGCCCTTTTCTTATTACCAATCGGTGGAAGCTGGGTTATTTATGCCTGCATGAGGAGGAATGAATTCCTCTATGGATTCATCTTCCTCAACTTCCTGTCTTGTTCTGGACCACGTATAGCCTTAGAGCCATCACACAAGGGCTGGGTGCATCCTTTGTTAGAACTGATGAATATACTCTGCATAAGGACAAACTTGGCTTTGCACGGTTGTACATTGACATTCATCTCAATTTTATATCGGTGCCCAAAATCAAGCTTGAAGTAAGGGAGTCCAAGATAATTCAAGATGTGCTCTATGAATCTAAGGCTCGATACTGTCATGCGTGTGGCACAACCTCACACTATGAGGACGCTTGTAAGAATAAAGGGAATGCTGAAAACTCAATTGTCGAGGAGCAGGCATGGAATAAGGTCTTGGTGATTAAAAAATCCAGTGGAGGATTCTAAAGAAGTGACTTTGGAGGACGGGAACCTCAGACTAACAGATTTGCAGCATTTAGCAATCAATTGGATAAAGTTGATGGGAATGACACTTAGCGTGATTGAGAACTAGAAACTAATTCATCTTGTAATGAAGGGGTTGGGGTGCAACCTCTAGACAACAGAAGGAGGTAAGGAAGGTTGGTGATAATGAGTGCAATAAGTACAATAAAAGAGGGATGAAGGGGGGGAAGAATACTACCTCTGGGCAGAGAGAGGAAAGGAAGATTGAAAGCATTGAAAAATGGATATCTAATCCTTTTTTCAGTATTAAAAAGACAGCAGTTAACAACACTGGCGAACAGGCGGGCGCATCGAGGTTCATGTTCACAGCTAGGCCCAAGGACTCCTCCTCAACCAAGGAGAAGGATGGTGACATGTCTATGAAGGAAGGGCATAACTAGGCTACAACAATTCAGGGCAGACAAGTGGAAGAAAGGTTTGCTAGCAAGGGGAAGAAAGGTCAGCCTCTTGTAACACCGGTTAGCTTGGAAGATGCCCTTGCACACAGATATAATGGTTCCAAGAAGAGGAAAAAGGTGAATGAAATATAAATCATGGCTCTATTGATCTTTGTCAAGATGAGGGTAATGAAGGGAATGATAATGCATGGTCCTTGGGACTGATAGTATTGCTCGTGAGGTACTGAGCTCTCCTACATATGAAAATCTTTAGTTGGAATATCAGAAGTCTTGCTAAGAGGCCTGCGCAACAAGAAGCTCACTTTTTGTATGGTTAGGAAATTGAATTTATTTTGAGGCTTACTTTCTTTTTTTCATCCTTTTGGTTTGTTTTCGTTTATGTTGTTGTTTGCCTCACAACGATCTCTCTCTCTCCCCCCTCTCTCTATGATGATCACCAATTTTTTGTGCTTCCCACTTTATTATCAACTCTCCCCCATCTGTTCTCTCGTACTTAGTTCCACAGAGATTCATCAGTTCCTGTACTTCTGAATTCCTTAATTGGCCAAAAGTGTATGCTTTTTGTTTCCTCCAATCTGTGTCTCTCATGTTGTTTGATGAAATCATATTTCTTTATGTTATTTTTTCCCTTACTCAGCTTTTAGTTGTAATTAATTTTCCATCTTGTGCTCGGTTGGATGGTTCAACTAGTTTCAACTTTTCCACCGATTTCCACCTTTTCCACCAATTTCAACTTTTTGCCATCAAACGATGAAATTTATTTCCAGAAATATAAATCCAAGTTTAGTAAACACAATGAGGTTTTGAAAATGTCGATTTTATTTCCGATTCACCAATTCCAAAAATAAATTTCTAGAAATTTTTTTCCGTTTTTATATTTCGAAGGCATCAAATGGGCCCTAAATGATTTTTAATTTTTTTATGAAAAAATGGTTGGAAGTGTAGAGAAAAAATTGTTATGTTTATTTTCTTGTCCAACACACACACACACACACACACACACACACACACACACACACACACGCACATATATATATATATAT
>JAANDH010001122.1:13332-66035 GCA_011799765.1 Nymphaea thermarum
ATGTTATATATATATATATATATATATATATATATATATATATATATATATATATATATATATATATATATATATATATATATATATATATATATATATATATATATATATATATATATATATATATATATATATATATATATATATATATATATATATATATATATATAACATGGGTGGCGTTTATATTGAGTTGGAACTACGACACATTTGAGGAACTCCTCAATTAAGCTCGATTAGAGATCTCACAGGTACAAGAAAGGTCTTTCCTTAAGAGACGTTTGATAAGACCAAAATAGTTTTCCATTTCACTTCTTCTGGTGAAAATTTTCAGCATTTGACAACACATCATCAAACAAGATTAAATTCATTCTTCACCTGTTTTAACAATTGTTATGGCTTAAGATCAGGGGCGGAGCCAGGATTTTTTCTTGGGGCAGGGCAAAGGGTAATATTATCTCTCTCTCTCTCTCTCTCTCTATATATATATATATATATATATATATATATATATATATATATATATATATATATATATATATATATATATATATATATATATAACTCACACACTTTATATAGTATTTGCAAACCATAGCATAGTAGAAGTGAACATATGTCATATACAATTGTTCACGTCATTAACATGAAGTGTAATCTGTCCTACGACACATTTTAATAATTTCTTGTGTCATTAGCACAAAGCACAAACTATCCTAAACAGATAAGGTGTTCTATTTCTATTACAGTGACGTATGTGTGAGCATAAAGTGGACATACAAGTATCACTACCCAAAATGTAGCAAACAAATACATGTATAAACTCAAAAACCAAGAAAATAAATGTTACCTAAAACAAGCAGTTTTGTATTCTTTCTATATAACACAATTAGTTGTTTTTATTGAAAATAGTTACATATCATCATTCATTCATTTGCACAATAAAATGTAATTAAAAACTACATCATTTATTATTGAAACTAAATAATGACTCAGATAAACATTACCATAAAAAGGATGCAACAAAATACTTTACCTGTTGAATATTTCTCATAATCTTCTCAATAAGCGAACATAAAAAATCTGAAATTTAAAATATACAATAAGATTTAAACATATTGAAGAAAGATACTAAAATTTTAACTTATGAAAAACAAGAATTTAGAACCAACCACTTTGTAGACAGCAGTTAAAGAAGACAAACATTCACTTGTTGAACCTCTTGCACTTTGTAGAACAACAAAAAGTTGTTTTCTCCCCTCCCTTGTTAATGATGCTGCCTTGCTTTTCGAATTACCACTAGTGGATAGGCCATAAAAATATGGATTCAGAGTCACCACTAAGCAAGTGACATCCAAATAGTCAGAATAAAGCTAGGAAATGCTAAGGTATTATCTCACAAAAAAACAGCAGAAAAGTAATCCCATAATAATACAACATAAAAGAAATATATTATCTCTCTGATGCAAAGCTATAAGCAATTTAAGAAAGCAAATTGGACACCAAAATGCAATTTCAAGAAAATGCTATTAGCCATGACTGTAACTACAAAAAGCAATTCCATGACGCTTCTCAACTCCAGCAAAGGATGAGAGGGCATGCTATAGATTGGAAAAAACAGAGAACGCCTAATAGTCTTGTGAGTTCAAGAAAATTTCCCTCCTAAAATCATTCTAAAGCATGCCAGAAATTGACTCCTCCATGCTCAGTTCACTCAATTTCTCCTTGTGCAATCAAATTCATATCAAAATTTATGGAAACCCCCAAAATTTACCCAACATTAGTGCCCTTGAAGCAACCTCTTGGAATTATAGAATAAAATACCCAAATCTTGAATACATATGTATGATAATTTGAAGGTTGTTCCAATAGCATAGCCAACCAGTTTAACTGGTTATCACTTTCTAGGACATGCTGAAATAGAATGATATCTTGTGCTACATCCATGTGGTAGATTAGAACAAGGACAATTGCAATGTAGAAAAATATGATAGTTTGCAGAGGTCAATGTCATGATATGATGCAAAGCTTGTTATGGCACTTGCCAGCCAAACTAAGTAGTCTAAAGAAATCCTCTCATGAAAAATACGAGATAATATTGGCTACTTATACATTCACTAGCGGTTTCAGTTTTGCAATGATTGGGCTACAGACAGTCTACATTTGATAAAGGACTAAACCAAAAAGAGGAAAACAAGGAAAAAAAAAAAGAAGAAGGAGAAAAAACACTAACCGGGCTTACTTGCTAAGTCCCTGCATCCTTGTAACGTTCGTTCTTCAGATGCAGGTGTCCTATTGGGTCAGTCCTAGTGGCTAGTGCCAAAATTTCTCCTACAAGCTTTCACAGTTTTTCTCTTTTATATCAAAGATCATCAGTCAGTGATAATTAAATAAGTCACAACCAGTCACACTTCTCGTTTAAGCATTTGATTTCGACTGTAAAATCGGAGAGCATTACTGAATGACAACATGTTTCTCTAAGCTAGCTATAACAGCCCATTGATGCATGGGGCTATATTTTCATACGTCTAACCACTGCTTCTCAAGGTTTCATGTTATGGCCCCTGTGGCAGCAAGTTATTGCTGCCTACGTTCACTACTTCTAAACACCTGACTGCATGCATCTGATAAAAATGCAGAGAAAGAGAAGCAAGTCCAACAAATGTTCATACAATTTGAAAAAATAATATTTCCCCGAACAGGAGAATGAAATAATAAAGAATCAACAATAAAAAAAGGGCATGCACTGTCACGGGCCGACTTTTTCAAGCCGTCTCTGGCCCGCGCGGCGCCGAAGGCATTCCCCAAAGCCATCGGCCAGCCTGACAACTCTTGCTTTAGCGGAAGCGTTTCATCATCATTCGGGACTTGTGGACTAGATGAGGAGTGCAAAGCACTCGGCACACCATCACCCAGGTTTTATCCCATAGTTGGCCATCCGCGAGCCGTGGCCATGAGGCCCTGTCAGAACTTGGCCATTCCTCCAAGTGCCTGTCTAACTGACGCACCCATCACATCGCGGCTACCTGCCTATCGGACGTTCTGCCTCTAGTCCAACCTTTATATCTTCCCACTTTTCTGTCATTCTTTTGCACTTTTTCCTTAGTAAGATTCGGAACATCTCCGACGATCAGTAAGTCACAAATTTCCACGTTGTGTTGTCTGCTAGTGCACATGCTCTTTCTCGAGTCATGTCGACAATAAGGATAATCATTTTCCACGTAGGGCCTCTAACCCTAAGTGTCTCAGCGAGCGGCCCTCTTGGCCCTTCAGCTCCTGACGCCCAGACACCATCTTCGGAACGTGTGATCACCTTCTCTCCAACAACACCAACGCGATCACTTGAACCAGTGTCCGACGAACATGCCCGAACCATAGGGCACCACCAACAAGTCAACATTTTTATTGAACCCTTGTTTGCTATCATCACAGCTTGCTCTGATACCATTTGTCATGGGCCGACTTTTTCAAGCCGTCTCTGGCCCACGCGGCACC
Source organism: Nymphaea thermarum (assembly GCA_011799765.1). Lineage (NCBI taxonomy): Eukaryota > Viridiplantae > Streptophyta > Magnoliopsida > Nymphaeales > Nymphaeaceae > Nymphaea > Nymphaea thermarum. The sequence goes on from JAANDH010001122.1 coordinate 16,828, forward strand.
GAAGGGATTCCCCAAAGCCTTCGGCCAGCCTGACAACTCTTACTTTAGCGGAAGCGTTTCATCATCATTCGGGACTTGTGGACTAGACGAGGAGTGCAAAGCACTCGGCACACCATCACCCAGGTTTTATCTCATAGTTGGCAATCGGCGAGCCGTGGCCATGAGGCCCTGTCAGAACTTGTCCATTCCTCCAAGTGCCTATCTACTAAACGAAATCTGGTTGGTAGACTTTCCTTGGGAGGAAAGTCCCCAGCCGAAGCCAGCTGACGACTATATGTCATTAAGCAAGGCGGCCGACCATCGCCCTACTCGACGACGAGTATTTACTTACTCGCCCCCGCATGACTCTACGCGGTTGTGGCACGCAGCATATGCGTCCACTGGGGAAATTGCCCCTAACCCACGCGCACCCCCTTGTGCGACCAAACACTACGCGTGGGGAACCAAACTGTTTCCCTTAAAGGGACTTGGACTTCCAAAGGGACCACTAACCTTGATGCATTTTACACGCCTTGTCGTTGCACCACCGCACTGCACAGTCCACGTGCATTGCTTTCTGCTTGACTCGCTGTCCGATTGAATCCAACCTGCCTTCTATGCCGAAGCTGGCCAAGCAACATAACCTTTCACTGGCTTGACCGGGCCAGACACAGTCGGCCGGCAACACTCTCCCACCGCCAAAATCGTCACTGTCCTCAATGACTTTGCCCCGAGCGATAGAAATTCAGCAATCGTTCCCTTTATTTTTCTTTTCAACTTGAGCCCGAAATCCGTCTAACTGACGCACCCATCACGTCACGGCTACCTGCCTATCGGGCGTTCTGCTTCTAGTCCAACCTTTGTATCTTCCCACTTTTCTGTCATTCTTTTGCACTTTTTCCTTAGTAAGATTCGGAACATCTCCGACGATCACTAAGTCACAAATTTCGAAGTTGTGTTGTCTGCTAGTGCACATGCTCTTTCTCGAGTCATGTCGACACTAAGGATAATCATTTTCCACGTCGGGCCTCTACCCCTATCTGTCTCAGCAAGCGGCCCTCTTGGCCCTTCAGCTCCTGACACCCAGACACCATCTTCGGAACATGTGATCAACTTCTCTCCAACAACACCAATGCGGTCACTTGAACCAGTGTCCGACGAACATGCCCAAACCATAGGGCACCAACAACAAGTCAACATTTTTATTGAACCCTTGTTTGTTATCATCACAGCGTTCTCCTTTTTCTGAGTTCTTTCCGAGAATCTTCTGCTCTGATATCATTTGTCACGGGTCGACTTTTTCAAGCCGTCTCTGGCCCGCGCGGCGCCGAAGGCATTCCCCAAAGCCTTCGGCCAGCCTGACAACTCTTGCTTTAGCGGAAGCGTTTCATCATCATTCGGGACTTGTGGACTAGACGAGGAGTGCAAAGCACTCGGCACACCATCACACAGGTTTTATCCTATAGTTGGCCATCGGCGAGCCGTGGCCATGAGGCCCTGTCAGAACTTGGTCATACCTCCAAGTGCCTATCTACTAAACGAAATCTGGGTGGTAGACTTCTCTTGGGAGGAAAGTCCCAGCCAGTTGACGACTATATGTCATTAAGCAAGGCAGCCGACCATTGCCCTACTCGACGACGAGTATTTACTTACTCGCCACCGCGTGACTCTACGCGGTTGTGGCACGCAGCATATGCGTCCACTGGGGGAATTGCCCTTAACCCACGCGCACCCCCTTGTGCGACCAAACACTATGCGTGGGGAACTCAACTGTTTCCCTTAAACAGACTTGCACTTCCAAAGGGACCGTTGACCTTGATGCATTTTACACGCCTTGTCGTCGCACCACCACAATGCACAGTCCACGTGCATTGCTTTCTGCTTGACTCGGCGTCCGATTGAATCCAACCTGCCTTCTATGCCTAAGCTGGCCAAGCAACATAACCTTTCACTGGCTTGGCCGGGCAAGACACAGTCGGCAGACAACACTCTCCCACTGCCAAAATCGTCATTGTCCTCAGTGACTCTGCCCCGAGCGATAGAAGTTCAACAATCGTTCCCTTTATTTATCTTTTCAACTTGAGCCCAAAATCCGTCTAACTGACGCACCGTCGCGGCTACCTACCTATCGGGCGTTCTGCCTCTAGTCCAACCTTTGTATATTCCCACTTTTCTGTCATTCTTTTGCACTTTCCTTAGTAAGATTCAGAACATCTCTGACGATCACTAAGTCACAAATTTCCAAGCTCTGTTGTCTGCTAGTGCACATGCTCTTTCTCGAGTCATGTATACTCTAAGGACAATCATTTTCCACGTCGGGCCTCTAACCCTATCTGTCTCAGCGAGCGGCCCTCTTGGCCCTTCAGCTCCTGACGCCCAGACACTATCTTCGGAACGTGTGATCACCTTCTCTACAACAACACCAACGCGATCACTTGAACCAGTGTCCGACGAACATGCCCGAACCATAGGGCACCACCAACAAGTCAACATTTTTATTGAACCCTTGTTTGCTATCATCACAGCGTTCTCCTTTTTCTGAGTTCTTTCCGAGAACTGTCTGCTCTGATACCATTTGTCACGGGCCGACTTTTTCAAGCCGTCTCTGGCCCGCGTGGCGCCGAAGGCATTCCCCAAAGCCTTCGGCCAGCTTGACATCTCTTGCTTTAGCAGAAGCGTTTCATCATCATTCAGGACTTGTGGACTAGACGAGGAGTGCAAAGCACTCGGCACACCATCACCCAGGTTTTATCCCATGGTTGGCCATCGGCGAGCCGTGGCCATGAGGCCCTGTCAGAACTTGGCCATTCCTCCAAGTGCCTATCTACTGAACGAAATCTGGTTGGTAGACTTCCCTTGGGAGGAAAGTCCCCAGCCGAAGCCAGTTGACGACTATATGTCATTAAGCAAGGCGGCCGACCATCGCCCTACTCGACGACAAGTACTTACTTACTCGCACCGGCGCGACTCTACGCGGTTGTGGCACGCAGCATATGCGTCCACTGGAGAAATTGCCCCTAACCCACGCGCACCCCCTTGTGCGACCAAACAATATGTGTGGGGAACCCAACTGTTTCCCTTAAAGGGACTTGCAGTTCCAAAGGGACCACTGACCTTGATGCATTTTACACGCCTTGTCGTCACACCACCACACTGCACAGTCCACGTGCATTGTTGTCTGCTTGACTCGGCGTCCGATTGAATCCAACCTGCCTTCTATGCCTAAGCTGGCCAAGCAGCATAACCTTTCACTGGCTTGGCCGGGCCAGACACAGTCGGCTGGCAACACTCTCCCACCGCCAAAATCGTCACTGTCCTCAGTGACTCTGCCCCGAGTGATACAAATTCAGCAACTGTTCCCTTTATTTTTCTTTTCAACTTGAGCCCGAAATCCGTCTAACTAATGCACCCATCATGTCGTGGCTACCTGCCTATCGGGCGTTCTGCTTCTAGTCCAACCTTTGTATCTTCCCACTTTTCTATCATTCTTTTGCACTTTTTCCTCAGTAAGATTCAGAACATCTCCGACGATCAGTAAGTCACAAATTTCCACGTTGTGTTGTCTGCTAGTGCACATGCTCTTTCTCGAGTCATGTCGACACTAAGGACAATCATTTTCCACGTCGGGCCTCTAACCCTAAGTGTCTCAGCGAGCGGCCCTCTTGGCCCTTCAGCTCCTGACGCCCAGACACCATCTTCAGAACATGTGATCACCTTCTCTCCAACAACACCAACGCGGTCACTTGAACCAGTGTCCGACGAACATACCCGAACCATAGGGCACCATCAACAAGTCAACATTTTTATTGAACCATTGTTTGTTATCATCACAACGTTCTCCTTTTTCTGACTTCTTTCCGAGAATCGTCTGCTCTGATACCATTTGTCACGGGCCGACTTTTTCAAGCCGTTTCTGGCCCGCGCGGTGCCGAAGGCATTCCCCAAAGCCTTCGGCCAGCCTGACATCTCTTGCTTTAGCGGAAGCGTTTCATCATCATTCGGGACTTGTGGACTAGACGAGGTGTGCAAAGCACTTGGCATACCATCACCCAGGTTTTATTCCATAGTTGGCCGTCGGCGAGCCGTGGCCATGGGGCCCTGTCAGAACTTGGCCATTCCTTCAAGTGCCTGTCTACTAAACGAAATCTGGGTGGTAGACTTTCCTTGGGAGAAAAGTCCCCAGCCGAAGCCAGTTGACGACTATATGTCATTAAGCAAGGCGGCCGACCATCGCCCTACTCGACGACAAGTATTTACTTACTCGCCCCCGCGTGACTCTATGCGGTTGTGGCACGCAACATATGCGTCCACTGGTGGAATTGCCCCTAACCCACGCGCACCCCCTGGTGCGACCAAACACTACACCTGGGGAACCCAACTGTTTCCCTTAAACGGACTTGCACTTCCAAAGGGACCGGTGACCATGATGCATTTTACACGCCTTGTCGTCGCACCACCGCACTGCACAGTCCACGTGCATTGCTTTCTGCTTGACGCGGCGTCCGATTGAATCCAACCTGCCTTCTATGCCTAAGCTGGCCAAGCAGCATAACCTTTTACTGGCTCGGTCGGGCCAGACACAGTCGGCCGGCAACATGTACAGACTGGATGTTAATAAGTGCCACACAATAAGAATTAAGAACCAGAGTTGAAGTGGTTACAACAAGACCGCGTACAACAAATCGAATATTGTTCAAATTGAAAAGAATACGGGTCATCCGCCGGAGTCTCGGTAAATCTCATTCTATGAATTATTAAAAGCTCGAATCCCATAATTCCAATGGCAAGCTAATCGTCCAAACCATTGATCCAAAAATAAAATTAAAAATCAAAAGTGAAAATTGAAAATCTCAAATGAATTTACCGACTACTGTTCGGTCCTTTTTCCTCATGTTATTCTCTCCCATTTTCTCTTCTGACCTCCTTCCTGCAGCACTGCTCCCTTTCTCACTCTTTCATTTTCTATCTCCTTATCTGTCTCATTTTCTCCCTCGCACTCTCTTCCTACAACGGCGCAACCTTCTTATTTCTATGAATATGTGGAAATAGAAAGTAATTATGTTTAAATAATTGAAATTCATAAAATTATGAGATCACCTTAAATCAAATGGTTTTGTTTGGGTCTCTGTTAAGAAAATCCCCATCTTATATTAGCCCAGCCCAAAATTATCCAAAATTATGTGCTCATGCGTCCAAGTAGCGCCAGTATCTTGAGCCGAAGACAACATGTTGTGCACTGGCCAGTCACTTGTGACTTAAAAAAAAGCAACAATAAATACACTGATGCCATAATTCCAAGACCAGTAGTAAACACTTCCAAGCAAAGAAAAAAGGGCACCTTAATTCCAAATTACAATTGCCATAATTTGTGAGACTACTTCAATGAGATGATTGCTCGACATATTTGTGAATGGCACTATCTCAGCATCATCCTCTTAAAACACTATGAATTGAATCAAATCTCTTCATTTGCTTCTTATCTTCTACTTTAGGATGACAAATTTGATGTGGGAAAATACAATGGATTTATTCACTGCCACCACAAGTTCTCGAATTTATTATGAGAAACAATGAACCGAAAAAGAAAACAAAGTAGAAACAAAATCTACGTTTCAAAAAATCACACTTGCATGAATCAACAATTTTGAATTAGATAAATATTATGTTCATTCTTTGAACACAGTTTGAGCTCATACTTCACATGATAAAAAATTTAAGGATTCTTAAAATTACAAACTTGTGAAAGCTGGTAGAGAATTACTGATTGATACAAAGGTATAAATGTCTCGACCACTAAAATGGTAGCATTTTGACAAGACTTTGCTTCTTGTTGCGTATTGCCTCTTAATGGCCAATGCTCCAGCTACGGTTATGATGATATTAATCTCATCAAGCGAATCATCAGAAGTAGCAACTACCTTGAATCCCAAGCTAGAAAATGCAAGAGCGTTACTGGCAATTGAGCTGCTTTGCTTGCTTCATTGTCCATGTACAAATTGCCTCCAAATAGGAGGGTGGGATAGTTTTAGTTGGTTGTGAGCATGCCGAATCATCAGAATTTACTCCAGCCTACTCTCTGTGCTCCATTATACCACCAATACCCACATTCTTTTGGGAAGCAACAAGGGCATCTACATCTATGTCACATGCATCTAAAAGATATTTTATCAATCAAAACAGGTTGTGAAGGATCAACTTCAATGACATTCTACAGGTAAAAATAAGACAGATAAAAATACATGATCATAGGACCACAATACAAACAAATGACAGTGAAGATCAACAAGTTTCATCTTCTTGCATGCTCATCATTGTGCTTTTCAAGAAGATAAGTGAATCAATGAAGTACTTCTTTACCTTTCTTAGAAAGAAAAGAAGAATTTCTTTAGAACAAATGACTGTAATACATAATTTAGAGAACAAAACATGGAAAATTGTTGAACAACCAGGTAAAAATGCTCAGAGGCAGAATTTTTTAGAACAAATGATTGTAATGCTTTACCAACTGAAATGCCCAAATCCCGAATTCATTTCATAAATAAAAATGCCCGAATCAAGATGCCCCAAAAAATGAACAAACAGAATGATTGAAATGCCCAGATCCCAAATTCACTTCATAAATAAAAACACCCAAATCAAATTGCCCCAAAAAGCAAACAAACTGAAGATGAGTATGGCATATCTGCAAAAGTAACTGACTTATCATGTTGATGCTCACATAAACAGGCGATGGCAAAACTCCAAATGGGTATAACATATGTGCCAAAGAAACCATTGGATAGTGAAGAAGAATAAGGATTGATGCATGTATAGAGAGAGAGATAGACACAGTGGATCTTGGTAAGTCGACACTTGAGAAGGATCAATGGGAAGCCTTTTCATCGAGTGGCAGGCAACACCAGAGGGGTTGCACAAAAGAGGCTATGAGAAATCAGTTTGGGGTGGGGAATGTTTCAACTTCCTGGTGCTACTCGACAATCGCCAAAGCTATCCGAACAGCGTTGGTACCCCTTGTACTAGCGCATTATTCTTGGGGCCAGCACATTTTTTTAGCTTTTGACGATTGATCAATGAGTGGTAGGGCTTTTGCTGTAGAATCTCCCACAAGATAGGAGGGTGGTTCATTTTAGGCCTGTGCGTTGGGCCGGGCCGCCGCCGGGCCGGGCCCGATAGGGCAGCCCGGCGGTGGCCTGGCCGGCCCGACTCCCGCCTTTTAAAAATAAAAAAACTTTGCGGGATGAATTTCTGAAAAATATAACAGTCATTCTAAAAATTTCGTTAATAAGGTGGACCCGCTTTGTAATTTATTAACTTTGATATAAATTTGGCCGAACCCTAGTTTTCCTTCATTTCTTCATCCAATTTTCTCTCTCCTCACGGGAGCTCCTTCTTCTTCTTCTCGTTCGACGGTGGAACCTGCAATGTTCTGCAAAGGATGATGGAACCAAAGAGGGAGCGGAGGAAGGAGCCTCGTCTGAGCGACCGACGCTCACCGCCGCCGCCGCCTTGCTACACGGCGGTCGTCCTCCTTGACTCTTTCATTCCTCCCCCTTTTTCTCTTTTCTATTTCTTTATTTATACCCTCTTTATTCCCATCTCCCCTTCCACAGAGAACGAAAGACCTCTTCCTTCCCATCTCCCCTTCCACACCGAACGAAAGAGAGAGAGAAGATAATCTTTCTTTCTTTTCTATTACTGTGGCAGCAGCCCAGGCAAGAAGGAGGGCTACAAGACTGCCCGCCATTCAACTCGAGAAAGAATTGGTAAGAAATATAATCTCCCCAAGTCCCCTGCCCATCTCTTCTTCTCTGGTTCTCACTCAATTCCTGCTCGTCCTCTTCCTGTCTTTAATCTGTGCTCCTCCCCTTCTTGGCATTTATGTCTTTAATCTGTGCTCCTCCCCTTTTTGGCATTTCAACCTTTCTGGCTCAAGGTGGAGAGAAATATCGATCTCGTCTATGGAGGCACAAGCGTGGGGTTGATGGGCCTCGTGTGTGTCTCTCTGCTCCCCTCCCTCTCCGCTCCCCCTCTCAGTCTCCCTCTCTGGCCTATGCTCCCCCTCTCCCTTCCCATCTCCCTATCCCTATCCTTCTCTGCTCCGGTCTCCCTCTCCCTCTTCGCAAGCACACAACCCGGCCCAACAATATTATCAGGCCAGGCCCAGCCCGGCCCGGCAATATTATCGGGCCGGGCCTGGGCAGGGCTGGTCGGCCCGACGGGTCGGATCGGGCCGGCCCGGCCCGATACCCACCCTTAGTTTATTTGGGTCCAATTCTGGCGCTAGCGCACACAACGCCAACGTTTTTTAAGAGATAAGAAAACGTTAAATTCCGCATCAAACCTGTAGTCTCCCACTTTTATTAAGAAAACTACAACGTTAAAAACATATCACAGGCGTCTAGTTTAATGGAAGGAGCTGATAGTAAGGCGATGTCTAAAGAGTGAGAAATGTAAATGGAGTGCATGCACGTTATGTCAACTCATAGGCTTCCCCACTCTTTGGAGTACAAAATGACCTGACCTCCACACGAATACTTCTAGAATAAAGAATTCGACCTCCACACGACTAAACTTTTTCGGCATCTTTTGCAGCTACCTTGTCCTTTGGTGCGGCAGCATCTTTAATGATATGAAAATGGGTTCGTTCAAGTGCGGACACCTCTTTCAATATGAATGCAACCAATTGCATGTTTGTCTTCATCTCCAACAAAGCCCATTATTTCAACCCTCTTAAGATGATGAATCAGATAATTAGGAATCTCATACAGCTTCTTGAATGAATACCAGATTCAAACCAGCTAACAATTATGTTGTCATCCATCTGCCAGTCGAGCGGGAACTAATAAGGAAATTAAGACAAAAAATAATGACAAATTAAGATTAGTTTTAATTACCTTCATGATTCATAATCATAACATAATTTTTCAAAATTATATACACTTTTTTTAAGAAAAAAAAATCATGCATAAGCCTTGAGGTGTTTATTTGAAGCCTAGACTTAAGAATCAAATTAACCTGTAAAAATATAAAATAGTCATGAAAACATTGAAAAAAGAACAACTAAATATGACAAGTCAATGTGTGCATGAACTCTGTTGGAGTAACCGAAAAAGACAGAGCAGTGTGCAAAAACTCTCACCAACACAGAGTGGAAGAAGATTGAGGTAAGACTTCAATAACTTAAGAGTTGCCCAATGGTGACCATAGATTGGTATGGTGAGCACCTACGGTGGTATTCCCTGCTGAAGCGTATCAAAAAATGAAGGAGTTGAACCATTTTATTGTAGTGGCTGGATTCTATGGAGGAAGATCAAACATGGGCATGGATTATAGGTATGTTTTTCAGGCCTTACAAAAGGTTTGGGTGAATGTCAGCAGCCCAAAATTTTTGTCATTGGGAATGGCAGATTTTTGGTGCAGGTGAGTTCTGAGGAAGAGATCATGGAGGTTTTGCATAGAACATGGGTTATTGGGGGCCATTTTCTTATTACTAGTCGGTGGAAGCCATGTTTTGAATTGCGCCTGCATGAGGAGGAATCAATTCTTCTATGGATTCATCTTCCTCAACTGTCTGTCTTATTCTAGAACTTGTATAGCCTTAGAGCCATCACACAAGGGCTAGGTGCATCCTTAGAGCTGATGAATGTACTCCGCATAGGGACAAGCTTGGCTTTGCGTGGTTGTAAATTGATGTTCTTCTCAATTTTAAACCAGTGCCCAAAATCAAGCTTGAAGTAAGGGAGTCCAGGATAATTCAAGTCGTCCTTTATGAATCTAAAGTTTGATACTGTCGAGTGTGTGACACAACCTCGCACTATGAGGTGCTTGTAAGAATAAAGGGAATTGCTGAAAACTCAGTTGTCAAGGAGCTGACATGGAATAAAGTCTTGGTGATTAAAAAAGCCAAAGCAAGATTCCAAAGAAGGGCAGAAACCTCGTACTAACAGATTTGCAGCATTTAACAATCAATTGGATAAGGTTGAAGGGAATTACACTTAGCCTGATCGAGAACGGGAAACTAATCCATCTTGTAATGACAGGGTCAGGGGCGCAACCTCTGGACAGTAGAAGGAGGTAAGGAAGGCTGATGATAATGAGTATAAGAAGTACAATAAAAGAGAGATGAAAGGGGGTTAGAATACTACCTCTGGGAGGGAGAGGAAAGAAAGATTGAAAGCACTGAAAAATGGATATCTAATCTTTTTTTTTTTAATATTAAAAAGGCAGCAGTTAATGACATTGGCGAACAGGCAGGCACATTGAGGTTCATGTTCATATCTAGGCCCAAGGACTCCTCCTTAGCCAAGAAGGATGGAGGCAGGTCTATGAAGGAAGGGCCTAAGCAGGCTACAACCATTCAGGGCAGTCAGGTAGAGGTAGAAGATGAAAGGCAGAGGTGGACCAGAAAGCCTACAAGGTTTGCTAGCAAGGGGAAGAAAGGTTGGCCTCTTGTAACACTAGCTAGCTTGGAAGATGCCCTCATGCACAAATGTAATGGTTCCAAGAAGAGGAAAGAGGTGAACGAAAATATAAATCATGCTCGTATTGATCTTTCTCAAGATGAGGGTAATGAAGGGAATGATAATGCCATGGTTCTCGAGACTGATGGTATTACTAGTGAGGTATTGAACTCTCCTACCCATGAAAATTTTTAGCTAGATTGGTGCTTGAAGAATGATGAGTGGCAAACCAGTTTTGGAGGTGAGGGCAGTCTTAAGATTCAGACATATGCTAGTTCGGACCATTGTGCACTTATCTACCAAACCAGAACACTAGAGATGATTACAGGGTAAGAAACTGTTTAGATTCTTTAAGCCTTGGTTGATGGACAAAGTATGCAAGGCACTGATGTTGAAACCTTGGAGAGGAGGTGATGACAAAGGGTGCTACATGATGCGTCTCCTAGTTAAGCTTAATTGAGTGAGAATGACCCTTTTTGTTTGGAATAAGAATTCCTTTGGCAGCCTTAGTGATAACATTGCTAACCTACAAAGTAGATTGGAGGCAGGGATCGTGTGGAACGAGGAATTGAAGGTGCACTAGATGATGAACATAGGGTGAGGCAGCAGCTATCTCAGGCCCTCCTGATGGAAGAGGTAATGTGAAAGCAAAGGTCTCATATTTGATGGCTTGTGGAGGGTGATAAAAACACCTCCTTTTTTTCATGCAATGGTTAAATCTAGGCAGGCTAAACGAAATATTAGAAGCCTAGAATGTTATGTTCAAAGTGTGAAGATACTTGAAGTGTGGAGTGATTATTTTAAAAAGATCCTATCTACAGACGATGCACAAGGAATTTTGTTTGGAGGTATTGATAACATAGCGAGGGTCACCGAATATGAAAATGAATAGCTTTGTCAGTCTGTCTCGAAGGAGGAGGTGACTACAACAATGTGGAGTTTAGATAAAGGACAGTGCAACTGGTCTAGATGGCTTTCCTAATTATTTCTATCAGGAGTGTTGGGAGATGGTAATGATTGATGTGGTGAATGTTGTGCAAGACTTCTTCTCGTATGGTAAAATGGTGAAGACTATCAATGAAACTATGATTTGTCTCATCCTGGAGAAAGAAAACTCCATGAAAGTTGAAGATTTTAGACTCATCTCTTTATGCGACACTATATATAAGATCATCGTGAAGGTTATTGTTAACAGAATGAGGGGCATCCTAAGTCATATTATCAATGTTAACGAAGCAACTTTTTTAAAAAAGGAGACACATCCATGACAACATCATGTGGGTGAATGAGACCATAAACTCTAAGGAGTTATGGGACAAAGGAGACTGTTGCCTTAAGCTTGATTTGATGAAAGCTTATGATAGATTTTCATGGGCCTTCTTAGCTAATAATGTGTAGTTTTTTGGATTTCATTCCAGATGGATTACTAGAGTCATGAAGTGTGTAACCTTTGTGCCTTATGGAATTCTTGTGAATGGCAGGATGGGAGAGAAATTCGATGAGAGGCACAGACTGCAACAAGGTGATTCCTTGTCCCCATATCTCTTTCTCATTATTATGGAAATGTTCAATAGACTGCTCATTAAGGAAATAATTACCAAAAACATCCTTGTTCCTACAATCCATCGTGTGAGGCCTAATGGATGTACTATGTTGTTTGCTGACGATGTGATTATGATGGTTAAGGTCACCAAGAGAAATATTAGTATTATAAATGCTATTTTATAGGATTTTAAATGTCTTGCTGGCATCAAGGTGAACAAGCAAAAGTCTAAGATTTTTGCTAGAACCATGGTTGATTGCCATATGTGAGAAATTTAGTATCTTACATTGGTCTAGTGGGGACCTCCCTTCGGAGTATCTTGGGTTACTTCTGTTTTTGGAAAATCTTACAGAAGATTTTTGCTTACCACTCCTCATTATGGTAGAAAAGAGGTTGGAGGGATGGAAGGCTCAGATCTTGTCCTACCCGGGCCGGCTATGCCTCATCTGGTATGTGTTGATGGCCTTGCCTTACTATTGGATGATGTCTTTTAGATTGCCTAAGTTCATCTTATAGAGAATCGAACAAGTTTGTATCAAATTCTTGTAGAATGAGGAAGATGGTTCAAGACACAGGCGTCTAGTTAAATGGGAGTGACTATATCTGCCACTAGAGGAAGGAGGAGTTTGAATAAGAAGGCTGGAGGAAGTGAACAGAGTGATGTTAGCCAACAGATGTTGTTAGTTGTTGACCAGTGGGGACCCTTGGGCTAACATGTTTAAGGATAAATACTTGAGCTCTCATAGTCTTTGGACCCTCAAGAGATCACCTAATCAAAGCTGGGGCTGGAAAGGACTGCAGTGAGGATGAAGCTAGATCCAAAACAAAGTTGAGTGAAAAGTTGGGAATGGAGAATAGATCAGGTTTTGGATTGATCATTGGTTAGGGCAAGTCCTCATCAATAGAGTTGATGGGAATGGATATGTGATGATTTTGAGTGAGTTTAATATCAGTATTCGAGAGCAAACTTGTGTTACCCAGGGAAGTCCATCCATTGCCATTGCTATGCAGCTTGGAGTGTCCATTGCTAACATTACGCTAAGGGATACTGAGGACATACTAGTTTCGAGTGATGATGGTAAGGCGAGCTTCAAGTGTCAAATTCAGGGTGCTAAAGAGTGGTGGCGGAAGAAGCTTCAGAGTAGCCACACCCAGGCCAAGAACTACTGGCACTCCTACATTGCGTAGGAAGGCAGACTACCCACACTTGATAGGATTCAAAAGGTTGGGATTCAACTAGTAAACCGTTGTTCTTTTTGCCTTTGCGCTGAGGAGACAAATGTCCACATTTTAATAAAATGTAAATTAGCAACATAAGTTTGTTGGTTATTGCAGCAAAGTTTAGTAGAGTGAAGTTTCTCCAAGCCAAAATTGTAGCTGAGTTCAAGAGATGGCTACAAGCTAGGATCTCGGGGAAGTGGAGGCGCTAGTGCCGGAGGATGGCCCTCTTAATTGTTTGCTGGAATATGTGGTACCTCAGAAACATATGTTTCCATGACAGTCTTCAACCCCAACCTATAGATTCAAAAGAGAAGTTTGGAGGAGCTACATGAATAGTTTTTCCTTTGTCAAGTGGCCTCTTGACATAGAAATGAAACTGAGAATTTGAATGGAAACTAGGCTCTATAGTGTATACACCATCAGCTCCGATAGAAATGGAATGTTAATTAACATTGTTAGACCTCATTCCAAGCATGAACTGAATATAGCTGGATTGAGCTATGTGGATAATGGGCAAATGGGTTGTGTGGTGATTATCAAGGATCGTGGAAGGATTCATGAAGGAGAAATGGAAGTCTAGGAGCGCATTCTCATATTCCATAAGGAATATGGTGGTGACTATGTTATCATTTTCCTATCAAAGATTGGGCAAGGAAAACGAGATAGAGACTAGAGGGACGACAACCAAATGCAGGCTGGACTAGGTGTCTTGATCAAATTCAGATGATAATTTTGTGGAGCAGGGTGCTACTACAGTTGACATAGGACGTTTGATCATGGATTATGCCAATGATCCTCATGACTATTTTGCTGACTTGAATATGTAAATGCATAGCTTGTAAGTTATGTTATCATTTTTTTGGTGAAGGGTTGGGTCAATCCTTTGTGTTTATTGTTAAGGTATTTTGGCATTCCCTTGTATAAAACCATTTTGTTGGAATAAAGGTAGAGGGCCTAACCCACAAGCAAGCCCTTTACTTCAACAGCAATGTGAAAAAATAAACCAAACTCTCAAAGCATGCAAAAACAATGCAAATTGCATAATGGAAGAAAAAAAATCGACCATTAAATAAATAGAAGTGTTTATAGAAAGATGGAGATTGTGAAGACAGGGGCATGCCATCAATAAACTCCAGAAATCCCACCATACGAGGCGTCCTCAAGTGATAACAAGCTGCAGTTCCACCAAATTGGGGAAGTGAAGAGGCAGATCAGGTTGGAAAAATGGCATGCTCTGCTACAAAAGAATGCAATAGTCATTATTTAGCATCATCAATTAGCCTTTGTGTACGTAATTCAGACATGGCCTACACTAAAGGGAATCGATACTCACATGAATAGGATGAAAAGTCAAGACCAATGACGTTACAGTGGCTAATCCTTCAAGAAATGATACCATCTAGACAATGGGTTAAAAGGATCAGATCAAGGTCCAAATTTTTGGTAATCTGAACAAATAACATAAGCGAGTATGGGTTGTTTTCCTAGTTTTTAGATGCCGAGTTAATAAAGTAGACAAACCATGCGTATTTGGAGAAAACTATGCTCCCTATTTAGGTGACAACCATATTAACCATCTGTAGAGATCCTTGGTTGCATCAGATACGATCTAGATGGTCAGACTTGGATCAAATTAGATCCCCATTACTGAAACTCGTGTGTATCCAACCTTTACTTGATAGTTTTTTTTGTCCATAACCAAATTCAAATGCAAAGCAATTAGAAGAAACAACATTTTTAATGAATTACAAAGAAAGCAGTACCAATGTATATTTAAAGGCCTACTCATTTTTTTGATATATGTTTTTTCTATATGGTTCTCTAGCAGCAAAATAGGATTCTCAATCTTAAACTTCACATTAAGCCTACAGCTCCCCAATTTGACTTATGCTTGTCTGCTAGTGGTTTAAATTGCTTTTATTTAAACATAATCGTATAGATGAATATAAAATTTAACCAAAAAATTATGAATAATGGAAAAGAAAAGAGAAATTGATGTTTAAATATGATTAAAAACAGCTACAACTATAAACCTTGAAGACAACTATATGAAATTTAACGTGGTCTGTTGGCATGTGGAAACTATAACGGTCATAGTACAACTGGTACAGATCTATGCGGATGAGAATTACACCACTATAGACCTATATCTGTGACTCAACTCGCTGCTAGAGGTCAGTTATACCTATCGCTGCTATAGATTTCTACCGGTGATGATGTTGGCCATAGGCGCACGTCACCGCTATAGACTTGTAGCAATGGTTTTGCCACCGGTATATGTCCCTGTGACTAGAAACCACCACGGAACCACACATTACAAGGGTTGTTTGAGAGGCACAAATGCCTTATGTGCTCCTCAAGAACCGGTCTCTCTCCCTCTGTTTTGAGATTAACGCTTGGATTTTTTTGCTAATTTTTTATCATATAGTTATATTTTCTTCAACATGCTTTTGTTTACCTTTTTTCTCAGTATATTTAGCTAATGTTGGATGAGATGGGACCCATCTTGCAGCAGCGCAAATTCAAGCATGGAGAAACGGTTGGCACGCAAAATTGGTGACCTTTATGATCTTGTGAAGCAAGATAATTGTATATTGTTGCTCATCTTTTCGCACAAACGTGAACAGAAACATTTGAGAGAATATAATACCAGATGAAGGAAAAAATAGTAGGAACATGAAATTATTTTAGCTAGAAGTTTTGGACACGATAATTTCCTGCGTTCTCCAATATCCCAATCTTGGAGTAGGAACCAAATGACATGCTAGGCATCAAACAAGCACAAGAACCAGGAAGAGGTGAATTATCTTCTAAACTTCACAACTGAACAATAATCCTATGAAATTTTAAAAAATATAAAAGTTATTGCTTTTTAGGTGTTTAAAGCAAACCTAGGGAATAAAAGACAAATTAAGAATAATTACTTTTAGGAAAATATAGGTGTTTTTCAACAACTTTTTAAATGATCAATTAAGAACTTGAAAAAAAATTATATTTAGGTGTTTTAGTGCTAACAATACAGTTTTTATGCTTTTAACAAAGTGTAAAACATTCAAAACCACTTTAACCATTTATATTAAGCTCAAATGGTTTTTTTTTTCCCAAAAAATAAGAGCGAATTGTGTATATGTAAACTTATGCATTTACTGTGATTCTTTATTATTTTGGCAACTAAAATAACATACATATTCATTTCTTTTTCAAAATATTTTTATAAAATTGGTATGAGTTAAATTCTCATTTTTAAGTGTAAAAAAAATTATTTAAGGGACAACTTAAAAGTTTTTAGGGAATATAAAGGTTAATTAAAAATTTTTGATACTAATAATTTTTTTTTTTTTTTTAAATTGACAAATTAGGGTCAGCAGATGCCTATCCATGGCATAATGGAAGGCAATATGAAAGAAATGGTTTTTGGACCACGAGCTCATTCAAGTTATGTCCCAAGTCGATTGCCTCGTTCTGAAGACAAAGGTTGGAGATACATATTGATTTCATTACCATATCATTTTGGTGAATCATATGCCAGTCGGCCTTTTTTTGTTTTGATATTTAAAGATATTATAAAATTATAATTAAGTAACTAAAAAAATAAAATTAGGAAGATTAATATCAGCCCTTCTTACTCATCTAGTTCGAAGCAGTCAGGCAATGACATTGATAACAATTCTCAAAAGTAACGGACTTGTGGAGATGTCCCATTGTCTTCTTGCATCTATTCTCCAACAAGTGAATTATCAACAATTGATTGAAACTTATTTTTAGTGTTGTACAATGTATAGAAAAAAATACTCTAATGCAAACTTTTTTCCCCTTAGATCTTAAGCCATAAAAGTTGTTAAAATAGGGAATAATGAATTTAATCTTGTTTGATGGCGTGTTGTCTAATGTTGAAAATTTTCACCTGAAGAAGTGAAATAGAAAACTTTTTGGGACTTATCAAACATCTCTTAAGGTAAGACCTTTCCTGTATTTGTGTGATCTCTACTCAACCTTCATTGAAGACTTCTTCAAATGTGTTGTTAGTCCCACACTTCAAACCATTTTTTTCATTAAAAAAATTAAAAATCATTTAAGATAACAAAATATTGTCTTCAATACTAAACAAATCTATTTCAATTATCAAATAGTAAATAAAATCAACTTTGTCATGCATTTGCATGTTAGCTCAGTTTTTTCTGCTAAACTTTGAACTGCATTTTCATGTTATGTCCCCTTGCCGGAATATTTAATCCAAGGAAACTTCTTGAAAGTTCACAAAACTTAATTTCAATTCAAAGTTTTATACACTTAAGAGCTGGTTTCTTTAATTTTCTATCAAAAAGGAAAAGAAGAATCGAACATCTATTATAGTGTCTTGCAAAACAATAAGGTGTTTTCAAATGGGTGTTAACAGCAACCACACAAGATATTACTATTAGATAAGCGTGTCTTTCAACAATAAGGAGGAAGTGATCAATGACAAAAGATAGGAGAAGGCAGCCTAAAAGTGTCGACATAATTGAATGTTTAATAAATCAACAATTTTTATTATAATATTGGAAATTCCTGATTTCCAGTGCTTATTTTACTCACTAAAGAAAAATCGCCATATTTTTTGTGGTTTAGTAGAGTTTTGGCAAAATATAACTATAAAATTTTTCAAAATAAAGCAAGTACCTATTAAGCATTCAGCGAGCTAAAGAAGGGTGTCTATTAAGAAATTTCAAATGTGAAGGTGCTTTTCAAAATTACGGCAACATATCAAGGATTACGTGAGAATTTTCTATAAATAACTCCTTCAATAGCTAATTTCCCCCCCAATACGAAGAAACCGAGAAGAGAGAGAGAGAGATCATTGAAGCACCGACTTGAGCGGCATCACCAATAGGTAAAATTATATTCAAAACTTAAGTTTTACTAAAACTTAGGTGCTGATCGTATGTGATGTATCTGAATTTAGTTCTATTTTGTTCTTTTGCTCTTCTTTTTTGTGTCTTTCTTCGTTCTCGATCGACTGATTGAGTTGACAAGCCTAGTGGCTTTATTGCTTGCTTGATTTTTGTCGAAAAACTCTAGTAAAGATTGTTTGGTATTTTACAAAATGTTTGGGATTTGAAGATTTGTTGGGCTTTCATTGATAGGATTTATGGAAGACCGTTCAGTATGCTCATGAGATGGATGTATTCATGATTGTTTTGTTCGTTCTTGTTCTTCAATCTTTAGTTCCAATTTGCTCTTTTTTTTTCGTGTCTTTCTTCGTTCATGATCAACTGATTGAGTTGATAAGCATCGTGACATTGTTTCTTGCTTGATCTTTGTAGAGAGACTTTGGATAAAAAGGGTCCATTGGGCTTTTGGTCACAGGACTTATGGAAGCCATTCAGTATGCCCATGGATTGGAGGTATTCATGAGTGCTTTATTCATTCTTGTTCTCCTTTCTTGGACAAGGAGAAAATCTTTCCAACAATGACTGTTTTGGTGTAGAGCTTCAAAATTTCTGATTGGAATGCTGGTTTCAGTGATAAAGTTGCTAGAAGATCTGTTACATAGGTCATCAAAGATTTTTGCTTCTTGATCATACATATAGATTGGATGGACATTCACTTGATGAAACTAAAGAAAGGAGAAGTGCTCCTCTACCTTTTTCTCAAATCGATGCACTGGAAAAATGGAACTTGAACAACTTCCATATAATTGGAAAAAGAAAAGCATAGTTTCACTTAGCCCTACTAGAAGCACAACATATTGCATCATAACCTAGATATAATGCATATAGAAAAAATGTGTTCAACAATATAATTGACACATTGTTGAATCTGAAAGAAAAAACAAAAGATTGCTATAATTCTTGTTCGGACCAAGAACGATGAATATAAGGCGAGGACTTTATCCACAAAAATATAATTGAACCAATAACACTCATTCAATCAAATGTTGAACTAACTTTTGATCCTCGTTTGATGGTGCTGCTGGTGGGGATGCCAAAGGGCAGAGCAAGGTGCACGAGGGAGTGGAAAGGGAGAACACAGGAGGGAGAGTGCAAAAGAAAAAAAGGGGGAGATGAGGAGCCCTGATGTCAGTGGACGTCCTCTCTACCTCTAATTCACGACGATCTGGAGCTCCCTTCCACCTCACCTAGCCCTACTAGTGGCGGTGACAACGGGTAGAGAAAGGGGTGTGAGGGAGGAGAAACAGAGAGAGTGGGAAGGATAGGAAAGTGAAAAAAAGAGGAGGAAATGAGGGGGCCTGAACAGGCTTTTTTTTTTAATGTCTTGATGGTCACCTGTTGATGCATTCAGCAGATAGCAAGGAGAATTACGTCCCTTCTTATATATACATATATATATATATATATACATATATATATATATATATATATATATATATATATACATATATATATATATATATGTTAGTTTCAAAAAAAATTCCTTCAAATTTAAATTTCATTATTAGTTGCACAAAAATTTTAATACGAAAAATTTAAATTACAAGATCAAAGTTTTTTGCTTGATGCATTAAAATTAATCCAAATATCGCATATCTATCCCTTGCATAAAAGAATTTATGTTGTTGACATCTGATGAGTTGATCACCAGGGAAGCAAAAAGCAAGAGTCCATATTACTGTCAACTAGTCCAGGTAATCATCAGTTGCATGTGGATTATTTTTTTCTCATCCTTCAGCAGGGTAATGTAATTATATTGCAAGAACCACAGTCTATCACCTCGATCCCAAATGATTCTTGGAGTGCCTTGTCTATGAAAATGTGCATAATCACAAAGTGTTGAAATTGATATTTTAAATGCTGGAAACTAATGTATTGGTATTTGGTATCAAAGAGTTGCACCAATTTTAGTTTTTGGAACGATGAATTCACTATAAATATGGATATCTAGGTTCCATATTATGTAAATCACATGGAAATTAATGTTTTTGTTCTTGTGGAATAAATGGTTCAGGAGTGCCTATGTATGTTCTCGTGTCGGTGAACATATTGAAAGTTATACATTACTGAAATAGATATATTCTTTCCAAAAAAATAAAGATTTTCAACATCTTACTTACTTGAAGATGAGTTTTGAGCAGTAGCTTGGCAATAAGCCTAAAGAGTTCCCTGATTTTCTTTCTTTCATCAGCTCCCTCCAAACTACAGACATTTTCAAACATGGCAATCAAAAACCATTTCAAAATGGGAGAAAGGAAAAAGAAAATAGAATGAGTTTCCTCTGGGAAACCTTACTTATCAAGAAAATTGGGAAACCTATACAGTATCAAATCAGTTCCATGCAACAAGAAGAGAAGAAAAGAGTATTTCCATGAAACAACCAGACAAAAGAGGAAACAGAAAAAAAAAAAGTCCTTGAGAATCATAGAAGGTAGAAAATGAATTTAGATTAAAATAGAACTAACTTTTCAAGAAACAAGATGGGGATTATCTATAGAACATGGCTGCCACAGTCCTTTTGAATATTACCGAACTCACTATCTGTACTGCATGGCCACCATTCTGGTTATAGATTCTTTACAAAATGCACCATAAAAGTAGAGAACAAGCGACAATAAGGTCCAAAGATCAGGTCTAGCATGTCACCAAAAATTACAAACCCTTTGCAGACAAAGCAATCTCTGCCATGTCAATCCATGAGTACCCTCCAACTCATTGTTTATTGCATCAAGAACCTATGACATGCTTCCTATCATTGGTAAGCATATCTCTGGATGGACAGATGGATATCATAAAACAAATTTTACCTATAGGGTTTGTAAGATAAATATTCCAAATATAATGAGCTTTTTGGGTTTTCCTATAACTACAATGGAATCAGCAGCAAGGTACCTATCTTTTCATGGTAACCTTGATTAAGGAACCTCAAATAAATAGCTCCATATCCTTTTGCTAATGCTACTAGGTTTTGCCTAACTATATATCTTAATTGGAGGTGCTTGCACACCTAATTTTTTATAAGAATTAGCCATTGAATAAGTCCAGCTAAGTGACTAATAACAAAAGCATAGAAATGGAAAAGGAAAATGTAAAAAACAGAGCAAACCATTTACTTGTACCACGTTTTGAACATATTCAGTTTCTTCTTGCATCAACTTCTCCAATTCTAGAATGATATATGACAAATGGTCTATAAAATCAATGTCGAATGCACACATAACAAAGAACATATCTCACTTTTTTATTTTAAATATGACCAATGGTGGCTTCAGGTTCTGTTCAAGATAGTCGAACTTCAACCAGAAACAACAACTTCCTTCTTCTCCATTAACAGTCCTGCTTTACAATTAGCTTCAATATTGCTATATTCAAGAAAGTTTTGACAAAATCAGAGCATATACAAATATGAATGCAAGCACTACCTGGTCTATGCCATCTACCACTTATCTCCAAGAGTTCTTAACAAGTTAAAATGATAAATCTTCCCAAGGTTTCAAGGTTGAGATAAATCAAGCAAATTTTTAGAAAATAGGAAGTAAGAGCGGAAAACCTTACTTTAGATTCTTCTACAACTGCTTGCAGATTTGCATCACTTTCACAATGTCTACACCCTTCTCCTATGCACATACATAAGTGGGCAAAAGAAAGAATAACAAAAAACTCATTTTTTAAGCAGAAAATGTTGCAAAGAGATAATAAACTTGGAGAAATTAAACACCTGAATTTTTTGTTTACACTTGAAAAGTAGCAAACATAAAACAAAAAATAAGCATCAAAATGTTTGTCATCATAAAATTTCACAAACCGACAGAGCAAAATGTAGAAGGAAGCTAAAGAAAAGAAAAGGAACACAAAAGGAGTCCTGTGAGAAGAGGAGATAAGGAAATCATAAAGGTTGCTTAAGTACAAGAGAGGAATGAGAAGAATATTAGTGTTACATAGAACGAAAATCTCTCTTGCTTTTTTCTTTTACCTAAACAAAGTAACATGAATACTGTTCATTAAATCTATTATTCTTTGAGCACAAAATTTAATGTGTTGTATGTTTCACCATCTGCATGTATAAATTTTTATGAATTGATCAATAAAAGGAGCATAGGTAAATTTAAAAAAAGAACATCATGCTAGACTTGTAGAAAAAATCAAATGCAAGATATATGAAAATAACAATTTTCAGTGGTAACTATTATCATGCAGCACTAATAAAATATTCAATCTAATAAATTGCATATAATAATAGCTTTTATGTAGAAAAGAGCTATTTCCATTAATAGGACTGCCATAAGGTTTCATCTAAAGCATTATGGAATAAAAATGGGGAACAAAAGTTGATTTTATAGGCGCCATTAGACCAGATATAGTAAGCAAACTTTCTGCACAAAATGTGCCATAAACTAGTGGTTTCTATTTTATACATATACTAAAAACACCAGACTTTTTCAAGAATGATGATTGTAAGTTATGTGATAGGAGGGGAAAAATGTACCTCTTTACATTTGCAAACCCAAGCATCCATACCTTTGAGTCCCCGAGGGGGTTGATGCAACAAGGGCAGGAATGCAACCAATTTCTACTTTGAATCCCAAGACGTCAACTCTCTATAGTGCCAAGGATGAGCCACCTAACACGCAAGTTAAAGTGTGGTGAGGGTGGCACCTCTGAGGTGCTGAAAGCAGGACATATAGCGTGAGTGGACGAGGGTTTGGGTGGGAGCTTCGGCTCTCATATGGGTGGTAGGATGAAATACTCCTCCTATTCATCCAAAAAGCATTAACAGCTCTGAGAATGAATCTAGAAATAGAAGTGGTCATACTACATATACACAAGCATACATATAACAATAAGTTAATAGTACAAATTTCGAATAAATACTTCCATGCCCTTTTCTTACCCTCTTCTTATGCACTCTGCAACCCACCTTCCCTGAATTTCCTGTAGCATACAACCTGCTTGATGAACCCTAGTATCAGCAACAAGAAAAAAACACAAGGATGCTCATGCTTACATGTAGGGAAATCAAAACAACAAGTTACACATCCTCTGGAGATAAGTTTATCTGCCAATGTAGTGACTGATCAAAAAGACCCACGAAGCACATAAAAATTTGCAGTCGGTACATTTTTCCCATAGCCAATGACACTATTAGGTTTATCAATGTACCCAAATTGCATTGAAGATAGAGATATACTTAATGGAGAACTTTCGAAGCTTCAATGCCAAACACATTGTCGAAGGTTGAGGAGGAAATCCAAAGCTGTCGACATAGATGAGCAACGTTAGAGCATTTTTTTCATCATATACATCTTCAATCACTCCTTAATCAACAACAACAAATGGTTATGTCCACTACACAGCAAGTATGAAGTCAGATTTGGCTCCCTTGTTGTAATAACTCTATAAGTGATGCAGAAATCAAGTGAGATAGGAAAAATTGATAGAGAGAGAGGTCGAGATTGAGAGAGAGTGAGATCGAAATAGAGAGAGAAGTAGGAAGAGACAGATCGAGAGACAAATAGATGCATCATCGGATGACTTTTTGGGTAATCAACAATGATGGAAATGGATGAACAATTAAGGAAGGAAACTAACTCCATGTTTGGGTGGAGGTGGATGAATGGAATAGAAAGAAAATATAAGGATATAGTTGTTTGGATGGAGGGAAAAAGTCAAGGGAAAAGAAAGTTTCAAAAAGTTGCATGTTAGGAAGAAAGGTGAATGAAATAGAAGAAAAATTGGCCCCTTCAATCCTAAGAAAATTGATTGGATTGGTTTAAATTAACTGAATAGCCTCAACATTAGTGCACGCATGAAAAATGATCATAGGCGCGATAGAGTGGTCAGTGGAGTCGACCGTCGCATCGGTCAATAGAGCCCCCAATAAGGCTAGGGCTGCAAACAAGTAGAGTTGAGCTTGAGCTGGGCCAGCTCGAGCTCAACTCGACTCCACAAACTCGAGCTCGAGCTTGACTTGAGCTCAATTTGAGCTCCATATCACAAACTCGAACTCAACTCTGTTACACAACAACGAGCTTGATCTCGACTCACTTAACTCATTTAACTCGATTACCTCATGTAGTTTAACTCAGTTAACTCGTTCCATTCAACTTAGTTATCTCACATAGTTTAACTTGTTTAACTCAACTAGTTTAACTCCTTAAAAAAGCACATTGGCAGAATCAAAATTGTAACAAGATAATAAAACATAAGATACTCACGGTATTGATGGTAACAAGATCTCTAAGTAAGAAGCATATTGACTTGAGAACTTGCCATTGGAAAGCACGCATGGTATATCATGTAGATCCATTGTTTTAAGGTCAAGGTTCATTTGAACTTTGAGATGAAATCTGATGGTTCCCTATATCTGCAAGTGATGTTTGAGCAGCTCCCTCAATAAGTGGAAAGTATCTTAGTAGTAAGAAGTAGAAGTGGAAACAAAAGCAGCAAGTGTAGTCCACAAAATTCACCACAATATGGCCTCAAAAAGAAGTAAATACAAGACAAGTACCACAAAAAAACTCAACTCAGAACAAGTTCGCAGCACATCAATTCGAACAAAAAGAAAAAGCTCGAAAAAATAAAACAGAAATAGTAAACACAGGACAAGTACTACAAAAAACAAAATGCAAGTACCAAAAAGAAAGAATAAACAACATCTAAGACCGATTGTAATCAGAAACCAAAACAAGGAAGAACAACATAAATCAGCAAAAAACAATTCTGATATACACCAAAGGACTCCGCTCAAACCTAATTCAACCCAACTAAGACAAAAGGCTGGAATCTTTAACAAGAGACGTTCATGATTGACACATGATATCCGCTCAATTTCTGGGCAGAATCGGCTATAAGAACAGTTACAAGGCGAGTTAGTAGGTGGGCAAAGAATTGTTACCTAAAGAAGAAACCTCCGACTTGCAATACAGAAGCCCTATAGACGATGCTCCTGGTAGATGCCGTAAGGTGCAGGAACTAGGCAGAAGAGCTGGACAATGTGCCACCCCTTTTCGATGGAGGGCACTGTGTGAGAGAAAGTCAGAGAGAGGAGAATGTGATGGCCGATGGGTGAGAAGAGAATCTATGTGAGAGAGAGAAAAATATTACATACCTGATACCAAAGCAGTCCGGCGGAGACTGAAATCACAACTGTAGAACCATAAGAGGCAGATGACAGGATGCTGGTGGGCTGAATGCAAGACGCTAGACGGTGGTACTGCCGTGCTGGTGTGCAGCCGAAGAATCGAATGAAAGGCCAAAAGCGACATTCTGGGATTGTGAGAATATAATTTGGTAACCTTTTGATTCGTATAACCTGACATTCTGGCTTTCAAACTGTTGCAATAGTTCTTCAAAGATTATTTGTATGCTTTTTGCTCTTTTTCTTTAGAAAAATTCCTTTATTCCTAGTTGCAGTATTTCTTCCTGAACCTGTACTTCTGGATCCACCATTGCCTTTGTCAGGCCAAGTTTGATAAAATGTAAGGGTGGTTGAGACAATTAACTTTCTTTGGCCTTGAGGCATTTTTACCCCAAAATCAATCTTTTCAGCATTCTTCAAATGAATCTTCAACTTTTTCTTTCTGCAATCTATAGTTGCATAATGATAGTATAATCAATCCATCCCTAGTATTACATCATAAACATTCATATTTATTACCACTAGTTGTGCTGGTAATAAATGTCCATGTATTTCTATTTTGACATTTTTCAAATATGTTTGGCATGTATCTTTGCTTCCCATGGGTGTAGTAACTAACAATTCATACAACAAGTTCTTTTCTTCTATTTTTAAGAGTTCAACAAATGTCTTATAAATAAATGAATGTGTTGCACCAGAATCAAAAAGAATATATGCCCAATGAGAATGTACTGGGAATGTACCTTCAATGAGGTCAGTGGATTTCAGATCCTTTACTATGGTCACATAAACTCTTCAGGTGTTTTCTTCTCTGCTACCTAGTTGGCTGCACCACGTTTTTGTTCGGCCTCTTTCTTCTTTGGGCATTCTCGAACAAAATGGCCCTTCATCCCGTAGTACATGTCCCAATATCCCTATAACATGGTTTGTCTAGATGCTAACGATGACACTTGCGGCATTCCTCATCCTTCTTGGATGATGATGGTCTTTGTCTCTTGAACATGTCCCCTTCTTGTATCCTGTCATTGTTCAGCTTTGACTTAGGCTGGAGATATTCATTCCTTCTGCCTGTCCCATGAGTCATGTTCCAGTCTTCTTCAAAACATGTGGCCATGTCAATTACATCATCTAGATCTCTTGGGCGACTACCCATTACCTTGTTCCGCAACATGTCTTTGAGTCCTCAAATAAATTTATTTTCTCTCTCAACATCTGTAGTATACACATGTGGATAGTACTTCTCCAAGTGCCTGTATTTGACCATGTACTCGTGTAGGCTCATACTTCTTTGTTGAAGATCCAAAAATACTTGCATGTACTTTTTCTGTGTGAAGGTTGGTATGAAAGCATGTGTGAACGCCTCTTTGAATTCCCCCCAAACTGCTTCGTGATTAGTAAACTTTACCTCGCACCGTGTCTACCACCATTCTTCAACATCTGATTTCAGCATAAAGGTTTAAAACTGAACCTTTTTGTATTCGGGCACATCCAAAGTAGTAAAAATTTTCTCACTTTCTTTTATTCATTCCTCTACATCATCAGTTGTGCTATTCCCATAAAACTTTGGTGGATGGAAATTCATAAACTGTTTGTGAGTTATGCCTCTTGGATCATAATGCATTGTCGTGTTTATATCTGTAATGTTTCCACCTGAAGGAGCAGTCTGCACCAGGTCATGCATTAAACCAATAATCACATGCAAGGTGTTCATAATGAACTCCTATTGTTGTTTGTTGCTTCCAATTGGTGTCCCAGATCTAGTAGGATGAGTTCCAACATTTCGACTCTTGGTGTTGCGAGGAACTCTGCCTCTTCCTCTACTACTTCCTTCTCTAGTGCATGCCATTTGAACTATAGCATAAGGAGGAAAGAAAACATAACTATGTGTTTGTAAATAAAGCAACCATTTAGGACTACTACAAAACTATGAAACTCAGCATTCACAATTGATCTAAAACATCCTTCCATAACAGGCTTGGATGACTTTTCCGTTGCTTGTGATAAACATTGGCATTGAACATGAACTCTAGTCACTATGCTTTGATACAAAAGTTGTCACGACCCAAATTTTGCACACCAATTTTGTTTACAGATAATAACAAATGCAAACATTGAGTCTTACTCTAAGCAAACTTGAGCAATGACCAAAACATAAGACAAATCAAACACCAACAAAACATCCAACACTGTTTTAAGAGAACATTTTTTACTTTACACAGGACACTTTGACTCAATCAACTAGAGTATCCACAAAGCCCATACATGACGCAGTGTCCAGATTGACAATGCCAATCCATCACAAAGACTGAGGATGTCAATACTGTTGCCACAATCTCTCAAGAAGAACTACCTATAGAGATAGAACGAAGGGTCAAATTTCCTCTGAGTATGATAACATCCAGTCATGAATGAAACATGGTCTGGCAAAATAAGTATATAATTATGTCAAACAAATTCATATGACGACTTTATGGTCTGTGTCCATAGGTCATCAATTCATAATGCACCTTAGAATTATACCTTATTAGCATGAATGAGGTGTACCTGACCTCCATATGTTTGTAGAACTATAACGGCTGTCCATTAACAATAATCATGGTCATCATGACAAGCAAAGAATAGAAACCCTGTGAGCACAACTCACAGGTTGCACAAAACATGTCTTCACTAGGCGATCCAAACATATCAAGGGTAACCTGAAGTGAAGCCTCCAAAAATATCCCAGATCGACGTTGCAGCAGCATGGTCTAACCACTGGTATTTAAGAGGTACAACTCACTCAATGTGCTTCTGGAATTGAAGTATCATCACATCACTCATGCATTCACCATCTGTCATAAGGCTGATCATGCAACATACTTCAGGTTCAGCCTTTCATTTTAATGTAATGCATACTAGTGTTTTCAATCTGGCAGCCTACTTCTTACTCTAGGCCTACTCGTATACACATTACATATTTACCTTTGTACATCTATATTCCATAAGCATAACATACATGAAGTACATGCCGCATACACGTCTGAATATTCCCATACCTTACTGCTCTAAGCTACATTCAAGGCAGTCTAGCATAATTCCCTTGCAGAACATGCATTTACATATATAATTTCAGATCACAGCTTGCCCCACCAAGTTGAATTCTCAATGCTTTATATATATATTTATATATATATATATATATATATATATATATATATATATATATATATAGATTACTTATAAAAGAAACTAATATAACACTTACCAGGGTCAGTCTAACTGTACAGCCCCTTGTTTTGACTATAGCTTATTAGATCCTCCAAGGTGCGGATGACAAGCAAGTAAAGCAGTCCCCCTTAGCTTTTGATCTTCACCCCAAATACAGAAAAACAAGAATTAGCTCTCACTCTACCCCAATTTCTGGTTTTTGTGACCTTTCCTCTATGGCTGCAGCAAATGGGAACCTAAAATGCAGCAATATGGAGGTTAAATAAGGCCAATACATGGCCAGCAACACCTCCTTACGAATTTTCTGAGAATGGCTTCTTAGCTGCCCTCATTCTTCTTTGATTTTCCATTTAATATCTTCAATTACTACCTCCAGCCATGCATAGATTAATTGGCCCTTTATTTTTCCATAATTGCACCTTTTTATGACATAGTTGACAGTTTCAACTAGACTTAAATGTTATTTAAATCTATCACTTATAACCTATACTCATACTAAAGTTTTTTTTTCAATTATTAAGAAAAAGCAAAAAAAAAAACATTGGGCTTTACATCCTTCCCTTCTAAAAAAAAATTTGTCCTTGAAATTTGAGCATACCTTGTTGAAACAACCAAGGGTTACTCCTTCTCATGTCTTCTTCTGGCTCCTATCTACATTCTTTGATTCCATGATGCTGCCATTCCACTAGAACTAGCGGGATGGTCTTCACTCGCAATACACGTTCCTTTCGGTCTATGATTCGAAGTGGCTTTTCTTCTATTGCCATATCTCTCACAAATCTACTTCTTTGTAGTCTATCACATGTGAAAGATCAGGTACATACTTCCTTAGCATCGACACATGGAACACTAGATGAACATGGCTATATTGCAGGGAAAGTACAATTCGATAAGCAATATCTCCAACTTTCTCTAGAATCTCAAATCGACCAATGTATCTTGGGCTCAATTTTCCCTTCTTTCCGAATCAGAAAATACTTTTGGTGGATGATATCCTAACAAATATATGATCTCTACTTCAAAAGCCAGCTCTCTTCGTCATTGGTTTACATAATTCTTTTGTCGACTCTGAATAGCCAAAAGTTTTCGTGTAATCATGTTGACTTGGCCGATGTAGCATTGGATTACTAAGGGATCCTCAATCTTGTTGTCCCCCATCTCAGTCCAGCACGATGGTGATCTACAAGGTAGGCCATAGAGAGCTTCAAATGGAGCTATTCCAATGCTAGAGTGATAGCTGTTGTTGTAGGCAAACTTGCCAACTTTACATATTTATCTCATTTTCCCTTCCATTCATAAACACAAGCTCTTAACATATCTTCAAGAGTCTAAATGGTTTGCTTGGATTGCCTGTCCATTTGCGGATGAAATGTTGTACTTAGTTTTAATTTTGTTCATAAAGCTTCTTGTAACCTTCTCCAAAACTTGAATGTGAATGTCGGATCTCTGTTAGAGATGATTGATTTAGGGATTCCATGAAGTTTCACAATTTCTTCAACATATAAATCAGTCAGACTTTCAAGTGATTATGAAATCTTGATGGGAAGGAAATGTGCAGCTTTAGTTAGGTGGTCCACCATTATCCAAATAGCATCGTGTTGTTGTCGAGTACGTGGTAACCCTACTATGAAATCCATGGTGATGCCTTTCCATTTTTATTGAGGAATCTCCATTTGTTGCATTAAGCCACCCGGTTTTTTATGTTTCACTTTAACCTGTTGATACACCAAGCATCGTGAGATGAACTCGGCAATGTTATTCTTCATTCATAGCCACCAAAAGTTTCTTCCACCAATTTCCATGTCTGCATTAACAGTCCACCAGCTTTAGCAGATGCCTTTCTATTGAATGCAGTAGCTACTACATTGGCCTTTCCCAGACAATACTTTATCTCAAAGTCATAATCTTTAAGATATTCCAGCCATCTTCTCTGTCTTAGATTCAATTCTTTCTGAGAGAACAAATACTTGAGAGATATGTGGTCGGAAAATACTTCAAACTCCACACTGTAAAGATAATGCCTCCATATCTTTAGTGCAAATACCATAGCTCCTAGTTCCTGATCATGCGTTGGATAGTTTTTTATCTCAAAGTCATAATTTTTAAGATATTCCAGCCATCTCCTCTATCTTATATTCAATTCTTTCTAAGAGAACAAATACTTGAGAGATTTGTGGTCGAAAAATACTTCAAACTCCACACTGTAGAGATAATGTCTCCATATCTTTAGTGTAAATACCACGGCTCCTAGTTCCATATCATGCGTTGGATAGTTTTTTTTGTGAGGTTTCAGTTGTCTAGAGGCATATGCTATGACTTTGTCTCCTTGCATAAGCACTGCTCCATAACCTATTCCTGATGCATCAGTATATACCACACCCCTTTCTCCCTTTTGGTAACGTTAGAATTGGGGCGTTTGTCAAATTGGCCTTCAACATTTGAAAACTCTTCTGACAATCTTCTGTCCATGTGAATATGACTCCCATTTGTAGTAGTTTAGTCATTGGGGTTGCAATCTTTGAGAAATCCTTAATGAACTTCCTATATTAACCTACCAAACCTAGAAAACTTCTAATTTCAGTCACATTGGTTGGCGCATTTCATTGTTGTACAACTTCTATTTTGGCCGGATCAATTGGCACACCCTCCTTAGAGATTATATGTCCCAAGAAATTTACTTGGTCTAGCCAAAACTCACACTTGGAATATGTTGAGTTTGTCTCAATATTTTTAACACTCGCTCGAGATGTACTGCATGTGATGCTTCACACTCTTACTGCACTAGCACATCGTCAATGAACACTATGACGAATCGATCCAAATACTCATGAAATATCCAATTCATGAGATCCATAAAAGTTGTTGGTGCATTTGTGAATCCAAAAGGCATCACTCGAAACTCATAATGCCCATAGCGTGTGCCAAATGCTGTTTTGGGAATGTCTACTTCCTTAATCCACAATTGATGATATCCCAATCTCATGTCTATCTTGGAAAACACCTTTGCATCCTTTAATTGATCGAATAGATCTTCAATTCTAGGTGATGAATATTTGTTCTTGATTGTAACCTGATTCAACATTCGGTAATCAATACATAACCACATTGACCCATCTTTCTTCTTCACAAAAAGGATCTGTGCTCCCCATGGTGATACAATCTAAGTTTTGAATCTGTTTCTTTAATTCTTTAGGCTCTATTGGTGTCATTCTATATGGAGCCTTAGAAATTGGTGCAGTTCTCGATATCAACTCAGTACCAAACTCTACCTCTCGTGCAGGAGGTAATCTAGGTAGATCTTTAGCGAACACGTCTATGATGTTCTTCACCATAGGCACCTCATTGATGGGTGTTAATTGTTGGTCAGTTGATCCATACTAACCCAGTAGGCAGTGCACCCATTTTTCACATATCTCCTCACCCTAATTGTTGAGACAATTAACTTTCTTTAGCCTTGAGGCGTTTTAACCCCAAATTCTGTCATTTGAGCATTCCCCAAATGAATCTTAAACTTTTTCTTTATGTAATTATAGTCACATAATGATGGTATAACCAATCTGTCCCTAGTATTACATTATGCCCCATCATATTTATTACCACTAGTTGTATTGGTAATAAATGTCTATGTATTTTTATTTTGATGTTTTCCAAATATGTTTTTCATGTATCATTACTTCCCATGGATGTAGTAACTAGCAATTCATACGGCATGTTCTTTTCTTTTATTTTTAAAAGTTCAACAGATCTCTTAGAAATAAATGAATGTGATGCGCCAGAATCAAAGAGCATATGTGCCCAATGAGAAAGTACTATGAATGTACCTTCAATTAGGTTAGTGGATTTCAGATCATCTACTGTGGTCGCATAAACTCTCCCAAGTTTTTTCTTCTCTGCTGGCTGGTTGGCTGCACCACGCTTTTGTTCAGCCTCTTTCTTCTTTGGACATTCTTGAATAAAATGGCCTTCATCCCGCAGTAGAGATATGCCCAATATCCATGTAACATGGATTGCCTGGATGCTTGCGATGACACTTGGGGCACTCCTCGTCCTTCTTGGATGATGATGGCCTTTGTCTCTTGAACTTGTCCCCCTGCTTCATCTTGCCATCGAGCTCCCTCTTGAAAATGTTCAACTTTGACGTAGGCTAGAGATATTCATTCTTCTTGCCTATACTCTGAGTCTTGTTCCAATCTTCTTCAAAACGAGTGGCCATGTCACTTGCATCCTCTAGATCTCTTGGGCAACTATCCATTACCTTGCTCCGCAACCTGTCTTTGAGTCATCTAATAAATTTATTTGCTCTGTCAGCATCTAAATTATGAACATGTGGGCAGTACTTTTCCAAGTGCTAGTATTTGACCACATACTCGTGTAGGCTCATACTTCTTTGTTGAAGATCAAAAAATTCTTGCATGTGCTTTTCCTGCGTGAAGGCTGGTTTGAAAGCATGTGTGAATGCCTCTTTGCATTCCTCCCATATTGTTTCTTGATTAGCAAACTTTACCTCACATTGTGTCTGCCACCATTCTTCAGCATCTGATTTCAGCATAAAGGTTTAAAACTGAACCTTTTTGTTGTCAGGCACATCCAAAGTAGTAAATTTTTTCTCACTTTCTTTTGTTCATTCCTCTGCATCATCAGTTGTGTCATTCCCATAAAACGTTGTTGGATGGAAATTCATAAACTGTTTGTGAGTTATGCCTCTTGTATCATAATGCATTGTCTTGTTTATATCTGTATTGTTCCCACCTGAAGGAGCAGTCTGCACGAGGTCATGCATTAAACCAATAATCACATGCAAGGTGTTCATAATGAACTCCTATTGTTGTTTGTTGCTTCCAACTGGTGTCCCAGATCCAATAGGATGAGTTCCAACATTTCGACTCCTGGTGTTGGGAGGAACTCTACATTTTCCTCTAGTACCTCCTCCTCTATTGTGTGCCATTTGAACTATAGCATAAAGAGGAAATATAACATCACTATTGTGTTTGCAAATAAAGCAACCATTTAGGACTACTATGACACTTAGCGTTCACAATTAATCAAAAACATCCTTCCATAATAGGCTTGGATGATTTTCCTTTGCTTGTGATCAAAATTGGCATTGGACATGAACTCTAGACACTGTGCTTTCATACCAAAGTCGTCACGACCCAAATATTTCACACCATTTTTTTTTTATAGATAATAATAGAAGCAAACATTGAGTCATACTCTAAGCAAACTTTAGAAATAACCAAAACGTAAGACAAATCAAACACCAACAAAACATCCAACACTGTTTTAAGAGGCACCCCTTTTGACTCCACACAAGACATTTAAACTCAAACAACTAGAGTATCCACAAAGCCCAAACTTCATGCAGTGTCCAGATTACCAATGTCAGTCCATCACAAAGATTGATTATGTCAATCATGTAGCCACAATCTCTCAAGAACTACCTGTAGAGATAGAAAGAATGGTCAATAGAACATGGTCCGGCAAAATAAGTATACAATTATGTCAAACAAATTCATAAGACTTTTATGGTTGGCGTTTGAATGTCATCAATTTGTCATGCACCTTAAAGTTATATCTTATTAGCATTGATGATGTGTACCTATCTTATTAGCATGGATGAGGTGTACCTGACCTCCATATGTTTGTAGAACTACAACGGCGGTCCATTAACAATGATCATGGTCATCATGATGAGCAAACAACAGAAAACCCTATGGGCACAATTCACAGGTAGCACAAAATTTGTCTTCACCAGGTGATCTAAACAGATCAAAGGTAACATGAAGTGAAACCTCCTAAGATATCCCAGATCGCCGCTGCAGCAGCATGGTCTAACCACCAGTGTTATTCGAAGTGGTAGACTGGCCCCTCTAGGCACCCGGGTTGAGGGACCAGAAGTCGCCTCCCTCTCCAACCAAAGTTTAACAAAATCATGGGCCCTTGTGCTGCCAAATACCCCATGGGCCATCCAACGTAGATGGAGGAGTGGGCAAAACTTGTATCCATGTATACTTTTACCAGTATACAAACATGTCAATGTAATTTCCACTGTTCATAACTCAGCTCTTAGGCCGAATTCCTTTATGTACTCACAATTTAATTACATGCATGTTCATAATATATATATATATATATATATATATATATATATAAGGATATATATGAACATGCATGTAATTAAATATATATATATACATGTTTATCCATATCTGTACTTATGGCTAAACCACACTATGGCTTTATTTTTATCCATCTAACTATTGTCCCTTAACAATCTATTCATACTGAAGTACATGACTATGTGCATTTCAGCACATGAGGGACAACCTATGTTTATCATTGGTCTCATTCCTAGGCCCATCCGGCAGTCCTATTACACCCTATAATAATAGCTTGACTATTATGGAGCTTGGTGATTTCAGCCAAGAGTCTCAACCAAATATTAAGAAGTTTGATTGCCGACTTCTACTAGTTTCTATTTGGTGTATTCTCATTTCCAGTCCTGTAAATTTCTGATTCTGATTCTCCCTTATTTCTTGTTAGTTTTGCTCATTGAATGAATTTCTGTATTAGGCAAAACAATAATTTCATTGATAACATTCATAAGCTAACCTTATTCGAAAGGGTGATTCTATCTCTTTGGATTCATTCCACTTATCTCTTCTGGTTAATTCATAGATAACATGGGAATCTTAGTCAATTCAGTCCGCTAGTAGGGCTGTCGTTCCGAGGTAGTCTAGCAGAATTCCCTTGCAGAACATGCATTTAAATATATAATTTCATATCACTGCTTGCCCCACCAAGTACAATTCTCTCTGCTTTATATATATACATCTATATAAATATATATATTACTTATAAAAGAAACTATATAACACTTAGCAGGGTCACTATAACTGTATAGCCCCTTGTTTTGACTGGCAGCACCCTAGCTTCTTAGATCCTCCAAGGGGCGGATGACAGGCACGTAAAGTAGTCCCCCTTAGCTCTTGATCATCACCCCAAGATACAGAAAAACAAGAATTAGCTTCCACTCTACCCCAATTTCTCTTTGCTGGGACCTTTCCTCTATGGCTGCAGTAAATAGGAACCTAAAATGTTGCAGTATGGAGTTAAATAAGGCCAATACATTGCCAGCAACACCTCCTTACGAATTTTCTGAGAATGGCTTCTCAGCTGTCCTCATTCTTCTTTAATTTCCCATTTAATATCTTCAGTTACTACCTCCAGCCATACATAGATTAAGTGGCCCCTTTATTTTTCCATAACTGCACCTCTTTATGATATAGTTGACAATTTCAACTAGACTTAACTGTTATTTAAATCTACCATTTATAGCCTATACTCATATTAAAGTTTTTTTTTGCAATTATTATCTACTCATATACAAATCAAATATATTGATATCTCTATGTGGATCCCACATAATAGGATCTTAGATCAACCTCAGATCTAAGATCAGAGGGTATTCAATGCACCCTAAATGTTTCACCATTATGCCTCCTTCTAACTTTATAATGCCTAAATATTATAAACTTAAAAGGAATGACAATGAAGACAAAGCCTACTCACAAACTTCTAAAGGCACATGCCCATATTATAAGTCTAGAAATAACATTTTTTCATAAGTTGTGGAAGTGTCCCTATGTTCACTTGCATGTCAAAATTGTAAATAATTTTTAAGAAAATACCAATAAACCATTTATATTTGTATGTCCAAATTGCTTCTGAAATTGTTTTTTGGATTTTTAAAGTTCTGCAGATTCTCTATCATGCCGAGAATCTATAGTCTAAATTTCAAATCAGTTTAAGTTGTTTTGGTATGCTGAAACCTCCCTTAAAAGTATGTGGGATTAATTTTTCTGTAAGATAATTACCAATTTTCTTGTCCTTCATTTTGACCGTCTTAGATATTCATCAATTTGATTTGGTCAGGTCACATCTTGAAGAACGAGAGATTCGAGAACCATATTGCTCCATGTATAACTGGTTTTGATGTTTCTTTTATTTGAACTGAATTGCTGATAAAAATTTTTCACAAGGGTCTTTTTCTATTTCTGTATGAGCACATGATAGATTACTTGTTAACATTTCTAATAATTTACTATCAATGAACTTTTCTTTTCTTGTTTCCCTTGTTTTTATTATAAACCTTCAAAAATTTTTCAATTTCATTTTTCTATGGTTTATAAGTTTAATTTGCCTGACTTTTTTTAATGCTCCCTTGAATATAAGTTGAGAAAAATAAAAATAATCTGATCCTCATTATAGATTTCATGACTTAATAAATATGCACTTATTTTCTATTTTTTCTTTATTATGCATTTCTTGAGCCCACCAAGCCTCCACATGTTTGACCAGGCCGGTGAGCTTTAAGGTGGACAAACTGAACAATATCGAGTGCAAGACGTGCTAAGCCTTTGTATCGGACCAAACACTTCTAGGTTCTTAGCTGTAGATATTCAGAAAGGGAGTGGTCCGTGCAGAACGTTTTCTATACTCAAATTTTGAACGGGAAGAGTAGGCAGTACCATGTCCTCCGTATGTGGTTCGAGTACAAATAGATGGAGTTCTTCGGCACAGTTGACTCATTTTGATCTGGTTATTGCATGTTAATAGATGCAAATGTGAATTTAGAATTCCATTTATATACAAATCACAAATATAGGACCTAAATCTATTATTAATTACATTTTCAATGCAGGCTTCGAATTTTTGGTGCAACCGTGCAGCTTGAATTATTTAGCACTAAACGTCAAACTAAACCTGAGTTGAATTCCAACGGTCACCTATATTTGGGTTAAGGAACATTTAGGGTTCTAATTCATTGGGACATGCACTTGGCTCCGGACTTGCTACATTGTGCTGAATCTCAATCATGGAGCCAATCATCTACTTACTAAAATGAACAAATATTTATATCTTATGTAGCTTATAATAAATCCCCGCCCTTCGACAAGTCGTAATAAAGGTGCGGTACATATGTAGAGAACTTTGCTTTCAGCATTTTACTTACTCCGGAAAATAAAATACCAGCTTGTGCTTTGTCTTGAAA
Organism: Nymphaea thermarum; assembly: GCA_011799765.1. Lineage (NCBI taxonomy): Eukaryota > Viridiplantae > Streptophyta > Magnoliopsida > Nymphaeales > Nymphaeaceae > Nymphaea > Nymphaea thermarum. Next base: position 54,362 of record JAANDH010001122.1, read on the forward strand.
ATTATGTCCACACTGGGACCCAATAGATGCAAAGTTTGGCTGTTCGTAGACCTAGGAATTATATGCACGGGAAAAAATCGTTAAGCACGTAAAACATGGCTGCATATCAACATGTTGATAGGACCATGCTGAGGGACCAACCCGGAAGGTCATGAACTGAAGAAATAGACATGCGAGATCTCAAACAATGCAGACAAGAAATTTGTGCGTGAAGATCAGACTGAGCTTCATTCAGAGCCACTTTCTTTTTCCCACTGCTACTGTTTTGTCCCACGTAAAAGAGCAAAACATAACCATTTCAATGCTTTGATTGTGATAGAATTTTACTCCAGGAGGGGAACTTTGGTAGTATAAATGTGATATAAACTGCGATTGACCAGATCTTCACCCTGACAAATTGAGTCCCATCCCACAAATATACCTCAAGTATATTTCTACAAGAAAAATCTTAACAGCCCGAACTATCTACAAGAGAAACAATAATGATCACTTAAAGATGAAGTTTACCTCATTCTTTGCCATCTTCAGGTACAGCTTCCAAAAGATTGCGTTGTGCAATTCTATAGTACAGTATAACCATGGTCCCCATGCATGCCCTGTGAAGAAACCCAGCATAAGAACTATGTGCATGGGATATGAAAACAATAAACGTGACAGAAAGATCTTGTTAACACAAACAGTATGAAGCAAGACGAGTATGTAGACAAAACAGAACAACAGTTGTCCATGTCAGTGTTTGCATGTGTTTCCATCTGTCCCCCTTTTTTTTTTGTCATAGTCTTTAACATATTCTTTTCAGTTTTCACCCTTCTATGGCTTCCTCTAGCTAGGAAGCCACATGGCATACCTTAGTTTCATCCACCTTCAATGACCACAACCTTATCTTTTAGTTCAAAGTTTATGACACAAAACACTGAAAGTTACATACATGATTGCCAGAAAGAGAAGCATTTTTCTGGGATCCATCCTTGAAGATTTTGAATGCCGTGATCGCCCTTCATTAATGTCATCTGTTGCATTCCCTTCCCTATCTTTACGTGGTGGTGCAGTAACAGGCAATGTTGGCAATGCACTTGACCAGAAAGGCAGCAAAAGTCTGAGGAACTTATGATGGAAAGGGCCTGCAACTCATAAGATACCAGTGTTAGCAAGATGTCAGCATCCTAGAAGTAAACTAAATTTATAACAAGTAATTTATGTGTTTATATGTGGATATCTGACATGTACATATGACTAATACATATAACTAATACAAATAGTAAAAAAAGCTTTCATTATTCATTGCTTTTCTTCTGTTATACCTGTCCAGCTTCCATCAGGTTAAGAACTTTTGCTATTAAGAGCTAAACTTAGAGATCCTACAAATAGTTCATCCATGACCTAATAGTACTGCTGGCATTAAGAACCACACACTGTTATAATTCAAAAGTGGTTCATCTTAGCATGACAGAGCAAACGGACGTGCAATCTGAAGGAGAAAATCATGTTGATGAAAACAGAAAGGAAATTATGGAAAGAAGAAATCAACGATCCCTTGATTACAGCAATAAGAAAAGGGAAACTGCCAAACCAGCAAAGGAAATGCAATCGCAGTGCATGAATCAATCAATCTGTAATCAAAAGGAAAGATATCTTTCCAAGAATAACTTGATGTAAATCGCCTATATATATTAGTGGAACCTCACCCAACAAGTATGGATTGAGAGAGCATTGTCGTGGATGTAGGAGAACGATACTCCGAACCACGTTAAAATTCTGAGTGATTTCATTGCCTTTGCTTGTTTTCTAATATGGTATCAGAGCTTTCATCCATCGCAAGACCTTGATATCCTGTCGATCGAACGACATCAAGCAAGGACGACCAGCCCAGTAGAATTGTCCAAACCCAAGGTACACTCCTACCATTTCTCAGACGCTGTTGTGCTGTTTTGAAGAGAAACTGACCACGGCCGGATTTGGGCAGAAATCGGCGGTGCTACAGGGCATTCCGCCGCCAGTGGCTGGTTCTTCCCTATGTCACCGCGGTACGTCTAATTGACCCGTGTACCGGTACGCCGGTACGGCAGTACCGGTACGGCGGTACACGGTGGTACGTTTGGATCTGATTCTAAGTCGAAACCAGATCCAAACCAAGTATATCCGAAAAAAAACGTCTCAAAAACAGAGCTCTTCTCACCCGTCAAAGTCTCCCACCACCGACTTACATACCTGGGAAGCGGAAAGATTATTATATGCTACTTTGTTGTTTCAGATTTTGTCGATACATGACTAAAAACCGAGCTCTTCTCACTCAAATGTCAAAATAAACCGAACTCTTCTCACTCAAATGTCAAAATTTTGAAGTTATTTTAAAGTTTTTATGAGATGATTGTTTTTATGAGATGGTGTTTTGTTGTTTCTTCAAAATTTATAATTTTTTAATTAAAAAATTAACTTTATTGCATAAAATTTATACCGTACCCGTACCATGAATTTCAAAAACACCGTACCAGTACCTATTTTCCCGTACCCGAACCTGTACCGCGGTGACATAGGTTCTTCCCTTTTTTTCATCGAATTTGGGATTTTTCAACAATTTGATGCATTAATCTTGCAGTTTACCCTTCTATCTGCATGTTATCTTCACCTAAAGTTGATTTCTATCATTGATTACACAAGATTTGAATCAATTTCGTGTGATTTTTTTGGACGCACTCTCTGATAGTAGAAGCAGCAACACAGAGTATACCAGGCGGTGCTCTTTATCCCTGGCGCTGGTTGCTGGAAAGGCCTTAGCAGTCGAGCAAGGATTGACTGGATTGCTAAGACACTGGAGATCAATTGGAAAAGGTTTCAGATTTTTTTGTTGATTCCGCGAATAATCTGTAATTTCTTGAAGTGTCCCTTGTTTCTGTAAAACAAACAGGGAGTTGCAGTGCCCGACACCGGCACAAATCCGGCTGGTACTGTCAGTTCCGACGACGGCAGAGGTCGAGCAAGGGCTCGTTGGAACCGTCTGCATTAGAGGATTCCTCCTGCAAAATTTCAGAATTTTTGGAATAGACATTGAGGAGGTATGAACTTTTGAACGACCCACTGTTGCTGTGACACTCAAGAACCAGCAGATAGGGCGTTTCTAGGAGTCAGGCGTGACTTCCAAGGTAGAACATTTTTTAATGAAGAAGAATTAGAGGTCGAGCAAGGTGGCATTGGATTTGAGCGTATGTCTAGTATTTTTTAACCAATTTTCAGATTTTTTGGATGATCCTGTGAAGCGCTACAGAATTTCCAAGTGACGCAGGTTTTCTGAAGTTTCCTGCGACCTCCGGCGAGTCAGGCGTGACTTCCAAGGTAGAGCGTTTTTCAATGAAGAAGAATTAGAGGTCGAGCAAGGTGGCGTTGGATTTGCGTGGATGTCTACTATTTTTGACCAATTTTCAGATTTTTTGGATGATCTTGTGAAGCACTACAGAATTTACAAGTGACGCAGGTTTTCTCTGCGACCTCCTGCAAGTCCCTTAGCTTCTTCCCATTTCTGGTTCGGGGTCAACGTCTATCAACTTATCGACTGGAAATAAGCGTCAATTTCCTGCCGAGCATCCTATCCTTGGTCTATCATGGCGTCGATCAGAGATCCAATAGGGACGACAACACAAGGTACCTCTTCACCCTTATTGCCTGCACCAATAACTCTACAACAATATTTGAACATCAAGTTGACTGCGGACAACTTTTTATTATGGGAGTCACAATTTATGCCTCTACTGTATACATATGATTTGCTTGGATTCATTGATGGCTCTAAACCATGTCCAAATCAATATATTACCAGTAGTGATGCTAAATCTCAATCCATTAATCTTGAGTATGTGATGTGGATGAAACAAGACCAACTTCTCTTAAGTAGTATCATCTCTTCTCTGTCTGAAATGGTTCTTGTACAAGTTCTTGGACTAAAGACGTCATATGAAGTTTGGAATGCTCTTAAAAGGTCCTATGTTGCCCATTCTCGCTCAAGAATCATGCAACTCAAGGAACAACTACAAGGACTGAGGAAAGGAAACTTAACTATGGACGATTATTTCTATAAAGCCAAAATGTTGGCTCACCAACTCACTGTTGCTTCAAAACCAGTACAACAGGATGATTTAATTATGCATATCCTAAGAGGACTTCCTCGTGAATACTCAGCCTTCAAAACATCTCTGACCACTCGTGTGGATCCGATATCTCTCAGTGATCTGCATGGCCTCCGTCTCACACAAGAAACACAACTTAAAGAACAAGATCTTGAGCATGACACGTTTGCTCCTGCTGCGCATTATGCCCAACCATATTCAGCAGGAAGGGAAAATGTTAAACAGCCCTCAACGCTGCATAGAGGTCGAGGCCGAGGCAGATCTGATTTCGGACGTGGCAGATCTGATTACAATGGAAAAAAATGTATTATGTGTCAGTTTTGTGATAAAATGGGCCACAGTGCCAAGAATTGCTTTAAAATAGCAAGGAAAGATCATACCGGAGCAGCAACTATTACCGCGAATATGTCATCATCCTCAAATGCTCAGGTATATCACTCATCTCCTCAAATGTTAGATGATGCAAATTGGATCCCTGACACAAGAGCAACTCATCATATTACCAACTCTCTTGGATCGATGACAATTCATGAACCTTACGAAGGCAACGACACCGTTAAGGTTGGTGATGGATCAGGTGTGTGTATTCAAAACATTGGGTCAGCTCTTTTTCATCTTCCTAAATCTACTGTTGCTCTGCGATATATTCTTCATGATCCAAAAATGGTTCATAATCTGTTATCTGTGAATAAATTCTGCAAGGATAATCAAGTTGTGTATGAATTTTCTGCAACTCATTGTGTGGTGAAGGACCAACTGTAACGCTCGTTATATTTTTGGGAAGGTCGGGTCGGGACCCAGACCCGGACCCGTAGCTTACCCGCGGGAGAGCCCGACGAGGGCTGTTCTCCCTCGTCCTCATCTCGCTCTCCCCCTTTTCGTTGTCGTTCTTCCCGCTAGGGAGATCCACGCAGAGAAGAAGAAGAAGAAGACGGAGGAGGTGCCGGCGGCAAGCGGCGACGACAGCGGCTGAGGAAGCGGCGCTTGGGTAAAACTCTCTCTCTCTCTCTCTCTCGTGCTTTGTTTCCCTTCTCCGCCACTCTCATGTTCCTTTGCCCTCCCTACCGAACACTCTCTCTCTCTTCCTCTCCCTCGCCCCTCTCTTTCCCCCTTTCCGATAGCCCTCTCCCGCACGGTCCCTCTCCTCACTCTCCCACCGACTCTCTCTTCTCTCTCGTCCTCTCCCCTCACTGCCCTTCTTCCCTTTTTCTGTCTAAACCTCTCTCTCTCTCTGTCTTCCCTTGCCTCACGTGCCCTAAGTGAGCTCGTTCTCCCCATTTTTTCTAATTGTTTTTCCCTTTTATCCCAATCGAGCACTCTCTCACTGTTTTCAGCTTTGTTTGTTAGGATTCCAGCTTGGGAAACGTGTTTTTCCCCTCCTAGCAGCGAGTAGGCAGTGTTGGTGGTGGAGGTTTAGCACGATTTTTGCCGTTTGGGGACCGATTGATCGCTTGAGGTGACTGTCGGAGGCGTTGCAGCAGTTCGGGTTCTTGATTTAGGGTGAGCGACACCTAATCAAGCCCAAATTATTGAATATTATCTTTTAGAGCATGTATAATTATCGTTTAAGCATGCTAGAATTTCGAATTGATGAATTAGGACGCATGTTAGCGATTTTTGCTTTTGGGGGAAAAGTAGGATTATGTTGGAAAGCGTTGATTCATGCCTATAATGATTATTTAAGCACGATGAGTTGATTTTCGAAGTAATAGGGAAGCATGGTAGCGTTTGTATGACTGTGGAGAAGATTTAGGACGGTTTTGATGAGCTTGTAGCACACGTTCTGGTGAACGGGTGCGTCTTGGAGTTAAACAGGGAAAGCGTACATAAGTTGGATGTGCCTTTGTGGTTGATGCCTTGATTAAGAAAAAGAAAGTTTTGAGAAAGGCGTTAGTGATAAATGGATTGATGGCTTTGAGTTTTGACATATGTTGGCACGGCTAGAAGTTGGGAAGTGGCCTATTAGAGGGCTTGTAGGTCGACACCCTCTTGAGGCGATGACACGTGCCTCAAGGATTTTGTTTTGTATTTGTTTGAATTGTTTAAGTATCTAATATGAATCTTATCATTTGTTTATGTTTGTAGGTACCCCGGGCACGCCCCGTCGACCTTGAGTTCGAAGCTCGAGGAGTTTTGAAGAGTTTTGTGAGCGCGCCCGCGACATTCCAAGCAAATCCATGCCTGAGCAAATGTGTGATTGTGTGCTCCTACGACCATGGCATCCTAGGATTGTAATGGGAAATGATTGAATGTCTTGTGAATGAATATATGTATGTTTGCACGACAATATTAATGGTTTTGAAGGGTTATTAGTAGTGTGCTTTGAAAATACTACGCATTTGCATATGCATGCTAGAATTGATAACTGTTTAGGACAGATAAGGCGGGGTATCGAGTCGAGTGTCTCCTCGACCCCAATTATGCATTAGAAAGCATCATAGAATGATAACTGCATAGGACAGCTACGAGCCAATCGCAGATCGAGACTACTCTCTGTGGTTTGGCTAAATTTTTCAAATATATGATTGATGCGATAATTGATATGAATGTTGTGTTTTGTTGCATATTCATCGCTGTGGGCAATAATGCAACTGAATGGATTGAAGGGTAATTGTACTCATATTGTATGACGGCCAGCTATGACTATTAGTGTTATATGTAGACCTCGTGTGGAGGCAATTAGAGGTGTGAGTGCACTTGTGGAGTGTACCACCCTCATGAGCTAGCCAGTCAGTCGGTGAATGTATTATTCTAATGATAATAACAAATGATTAAGAGATGAGAGGCCAGTGGGATGTGGCTATGTGTAGGGAGACGTCCCGCTTTCGCCACTGGTCTCGCCTGTTCGGAGCGCAGGCGGTGCAAAGCCCCAGGGTACTGTTGTGTGTTGTGCTTGGAGCGTGGGCTCCCGCCTTCCCAACCTGGGTGTCCTAGGGAAGGCTGAGTATCTCTCCTTGGAATTCACACATCCAGGGTTGAGTGTTCTACCGCTGCAGCGGATGAAATGGATCCATACTGTTATGAGCCACCACGGGGGTTGTCTCTCGGCTGTAGGCTGCCCATGGTGTGCACGTGCATGTGTTTGCACCCACAGGAACTGATAATTCACTAAAGTTAATGAAAATGTAATGTATATGATTGAATGTATATGACTGATGTGCATCTGAATGATATGAATGCAAGTGTTATGTTTGAGCAGACCTTGCATGAGATTGAAATTGTGTTAGTGCGGCCATTAAGCGGCCTTTACGTGTCATATTGTGACACGACATGATGATAGATGATTTTGATATTTGTTCTCGTATTTGAGCCCTACATGAAAGGGTTTGATATTTTCCTGGCTTGTTGCCATACTGCGAAGGCTGAGCCTTCAGTTGTTTTTTTTTTAAGGTTTTGGCGAACCCGGGGCAGCAGGTTAAGCAGATGGCTTCACTCACGTCCTACTGGGAAGGTTTTGGGTCTTTCGTTGTGCCGGCGCGTCTTATTTTGGTTTTATTGATGTCTTGTTTTTGTTAGGCATCAATTATACAGATTGGGGCGTTTTTGTTACACAAATGTGATTTTGTATGAACTGAAATGATTGCATTAATGAAAGTTCGCCCCATTGTTTTGAATTGTTTGGCTCATCGTTTTTTTTTGAATTGTTGTGTAGTCACACCTAGATGTTTGATGTTTAAAAGAACAAAGAAAAATGTTTGAGTGTCAAAAGGTCGGGGTGTGACACCAACGTACAAGGGTGGTGATCCTCCAAGGAAGGAGTAACAATGGTCTCTATCGTCTCCAACTCCCACAACCAAAAAGCAATTAGCATCAAACTGAGAAAGTGGCACTCTATGGAGAACAAACTACTATTAGTAGATGGCATGCTAGACTTGGACATACAGCCTTGAATAATGTTCATTTTATTTTGAGACAATTTAAACTTCCTTTTGAGAGTGATGTCATGACAAAAACAATACCTTTTGTGATGCCTGTCAATCTGGAAAATCACATGCTCTTCCATTTACTTTATCTGATCATAAAGCTACTAAACCACTTGAAGTGGTTCACTCGGATCTATGGGGTCATGTGCCCGTGCTTAGTAAAGACAGATATTGATACTATGTCTCCTCTATAGATGAATACTCGAAGTATACATGGATTTATTTTCTAGCATATAAGTCTGATGTTGAAAAGACCTTTAAAGCGTTCAAGGTGAAAGTCGAAAATATCTTTGATTCAAAAATTAAATTTTTTCAATCTGATGGTGGTGGTGAGTATACAGCTCTTAACAAATTCTTTCAAGATCATGGTATCGAAAGAAAAATTTTCTGCCCTCATACACATGAACAGAATGGCACAACTGAAAGGAAGCATCGCACCATTGTTGAAACAAGTCTCTCTCTTGGAGGCATTCCAGCGGAATTCTGGACTTATGCATTCAGCACAACATATGTATTGAACCGGGTTCCTACAACAGGTCTCAAAGGCAAGTCTCCGTTTGAAACTTTATACCCAAAACCTCCACATTATAAATTCTTGCGAGTGTTTGGTTGTGCCGCATACCCAAACTTACAACCTTATTGTCAGCACAAGCTTGAACCTAAGTCCTCCAAACACGCCTTTCTTGGATACTCAAATGTTCACAAGGGTTATCTTTGTTAAAACCTCCAAAATTCCAAAATCATCATCAACCGAAACGTTGTGTTCAATGAGTCAGACTTTCCTTTTCATGAACAACCAAAACCACTTCATGATCCCCATAGTACCAACATACCACTACCCATTTTTTTACCTATGCGTCAAACCACAACCAACTCACTCTCAAATCACCCACACCTCAAACCACTCCTACCCATGACTCACCTCCTACTCCAGCTTCACCTCCCACACCAAACGACTTAGCCATTCCAACCATTTCTCCACTTCGAACTCATAGCATGACCACCCGCTCACAAGATGGCACAAGAAGACCAAAATCTTTTTTTTCAACAGCCTACCCGCTTCCCACTGCCCTTGTCACCCAATCTTACTCCTACTAAGAACCAAGAACTTATATTCAAGCTCTCAAGAATGTACATTGGCAAGAGGCTATGGCAAAAGAGATGCAAGCTCTTCATTAAAATGGAACGTAGACTCTAGTTCCACCAGACCGGACTTTTCCCATTATCGGGTGCAAATGGAACTTTGGAACGCACAAAGCTCGACTAGTCGCCAAAGGCTATGATCAAATTGAAGGCATTGACTACTTTGAAACATTCAGTCATGTTGTAAAGCCAGCTACTGTACGCACGGTTTTATCTCTCGCTACTTCTCTTCGCTGGCCTATAAAACAACTGGATGTTAATAATGTGTTTCTTCATAGGGATCTTACTGAAGATGTATATATGGCTCAGCCTCCGGGATTTGAAGATCAACGCCACCCAGGTTATGTGTGCAAACTTCATAAAGCACTTTATGGCCTCAAGCAAGCCCCAAGACCTTTCCTTATTCACCTTGACTACAGGTCAGGATAGGTATTTTGTCATGTCGACGACATTCTAATTACCGGGAATTCCATTGATCAGGTTACTCAGTTGGTTCATCATCTCAGTGCTGCTTTCTCTCTCAAAAATCTCAGACCTTTACATTACTTCTTGGGTATTCATGCCACTCCAACGTCAGAAGGTTTGCTGCTCTCACAACAAAAGTATATTATTGACATTCTGACTAGAACAAATATGACTGGAGTCTGGTGCCAAGCCTATCTCTACACCCCTACCGACAAATTCCTCATTGACAAAGGTTGGAACACTATTTTTAGATGCCACTTTATACCACCAAACTGTTGGGGCCCTTCAATATCTCGCCATCACTAGGCAAGATCTTTCTTTCGCAGTCAATAAAGTGTATCAATTCATGCACACACTTACGATTGAAAATTGGAATGTTGTAAAACGCATATTATGCTATATTAAAGCCACCATCCATCATGGCCTTCTCATCCACCAGAACTCATCAACTCAACTTCATGCTTACTCTGATGCAGACTGGGCTGGCTGCCCAGACGACCACAAATCCACAGGAGCCTATGCTATCTTCCTTGGTCGCAATTTGATCTCTTGGAGTTCGAAGAAACAACCCACTGTCGCCCGTTCTTCTACTGAAGCTGAGTATCGGATCGTCGCCAGTACTACTGCAGAAGTCGTTACAAGATATGGGCATCTCTTCTTCTGAACCACCAACCCTTTGGTGCGACAAACATTAGTACCACCTATATGACAACGAATCTGGTACTTCATCAGAAAAGTAAACATATTGAACTGGATGTACACTTCGTTCGAGATCTTGTTGCCCGCAAACAACTCTCTGTCAAACACATTCCTGCCTCTCATCAATTCGCGGATCGTCTGACCAAAGCCCTCCCCACAGATCCTTTTGTTCAAGGACGGTTCAAACTCAACATTCGTACTATTAGCGTATGGGGATCGGGTCTATTCAGACCCGATCCGTTCTCTTTATATCCACACGCCTAAGGTCACTAAGCGGTGGCTTCCTTGTAATTTTTTATATTTTTATGTACAAATGTGTTGTAACCTAATTAGGGTTATGTTTTTAATAAAAGATCAAGGAACGCAGGGGCTGTCCAGGCCGACTGTTCTTCCTTTCTTCCATCGTCCTCTCTTTCACTCTTTTACTCTTTCTTCTCTATTCTCAATCTATCATATTTGCAGACGGAGAGACATGTTTATGTGAAGATTCTTACATGGTATCAGAGCCAGGTTGCATCGTCCTCCGGTGAGTGATCTCAGTTTGACGTGATTAGTACTAATCTGCCCTAAATACTCTTTTTCTGGCGTGGATATCCCTCTTTTCAGTTTTGTGCCCTAATCCAACGTGATTTACCCTAATCGATTTCCCTAAATCGATTTGCCCTAAATTCTGTTGCTGCCCTAATTTTTGCCTCACGTCATCTGCCCTAAATATCTTTACAATCATGGATCAGCCGACTCCTTCTCTTCTATCCTCTAGCTTTCTCTCCCAACTTATTTCTCAAAAACTGAATCATAGTAACTATTTGACTTGGAAACGTCAAATTGTTCCATTTATTAAAAGCCATAGACTCTATGGGCATGTCGATGGGACTAATCCAGCACCTCCAAAGTATATTATCCGTGAAGTGAATAAGACTGTGGTGGGAGATGAAGCTGCTGGGGCTTCGGCTGGGAGTGAAGTTCGAATTGAGTATGAGACTATTACTGAAAACAATCCTGAATATGAACTTTGGCTGGCTCACGATCAATCCCTTGTTGCGTATATTACTTCTACCTTGTCAGAGGAGGTATTAGGAAGCATTGATGATGATTTAACAGCCCTGAAGTTGTGGACTACCCTTGCCACCAATGTTGTACGTATCGTACGATACGACCCCGTATCGTACGATACGTATCGTACCGTTTTCGATTTACGGTACGATACACCCCCCGTATCGTAAAAAGGGGGTGTATCGTACCTGTATCGCACGTATCGTGCGATACAGGTCCCGTATCGTACGATACGGGGCGATACGCCCCGTATCGCACGATACGGGCAAATTT
>JAANDH010001122.1:66199-85610 GCA_011799765.1 Nymphaea thermarum
TTCTATGAAGAATTTGTTATTTTTAATTTTTTCTGATTTTTTTATAATTTTTTTGATTTTTTTAAAATTTTTTCTGATTTATTAATAATTTTTTTAAAAAATTTACGATACGGTTACGATACGTTACGATACATTACGATACGGCGTATCTTAAAGCCCGAACGATACGCCTTACGATACGCTTTTTACAACATTGCTTGCCACAACATATTCTCAAGTATCTGAAGCACGATTTCTGCAATTAAGGAGGCAATTTCAGGATATAAAGCGTGGGACGCGTACAGTTTTGGAATACTTGAATGAAATAAAAAATGTAAGTGATCAGCTTACAGCCATTGGACATCCCGTCAGCGATAAGGACAAGGTGCAACAAGCCTTGAGTGGCCTGGGAACAGAGTTTGATATTTTTTGCACAGCCTTGGAAGTCCTACCCGTCCTTCCATCTTTTGAAGATCTGAAAGCTAAGCTATTTCAACACGAAGCCAGTCGTGTTCAGCGGCAGAATCTAATCCCTTGCAACAGCCACAATGTATTGATCACAGGGACGCATGCACTGCAAGGGAATCGCACTCGTCCTTGGACTTCTCAGACAGGAATGGGAAGAGGGATTCTTCCGACACCACCAGGCATGAATGATACTTCTGCCACATCTAGAAGGGTTCCAACCTGCTTCTATTGCAACAAGAAAGGGCATGTAAAATCCGAATGTTGGCACAATCCTCAGAACAAACATAATCAGGTCAAGCATGAAAACAAGGCAGCCGCAGGGTCAGTTTCATCATCATCCGGCTCAAATTCGACATCAAATGTTTCAACAGATGTGCAGCAACTTTTCATGACGCCCTTATCTAAGCTCCACTTGAAGCAAAATGAGCAAGGAGAGTGGTATGTGGACTCTGGAGCAGCAGCCCATGTTACTGGTGACACAGGTAATCTCTCTAGTGTTTTTCCTTACTTAAATCAAGGTTCAGTTGTCACGGGAGATGGTTCCCATCACACGATATCACACGCTGGAAATGCACAAATATCTATGGGCTCTTCTTCCATTCCATTAAAGAATGTCCTTGTCGTTCCAAGTGTCAAGAAAAATATTATCTTAGTGTCTGAACTTATAGATGATACTCACTCTTCTGTTGAATTCACGTTGTCTTCTGTTTATGTCAAGGATGCTCGAACCAAGAAGACATTCACCGAAGGCACTCGCAAAGGAAATATGTATGTCCTTAAAGAAGCTCCAAAGTTGTCAACATCTCACATTTCAGATTTGTCTTCCAAGTCATAGTGAAATCAATGTCGCAGAGTATAATAAGCCATCCATTTGGCATGGTCGATTAGCTCATTGTAGTCAATCTTTTGTTCGAAGTCTTGTTGCAGACGGGCTCTTAGATAAGTCCAGTCTGAGTTCAGTTAATGAGTCCAGCATGTGTTCGAGTTGTCATATCTGTAAGAGCCATGCCCTTCCCTTTCAGTTAGTCAATAAAAGAGCTTCAAAGGTTTTTGATACTATATATTCCGATGTTTGGGGGCCTGCTCCAATTCCTTCTTCTTCTGGGAGTAGATACTATGTCATTTTTATTGATTCATATTCCCGCTATACTTGGATCCATTTCATGAAACACAAATCTGAAGTTTTCCGCTTGTTTACTCAATTTCATGCCTTGGTTCGAAATAAATATTCCAGTAATATTGTGCATTTTCAATGTGATGGTGGAGGTGAATTTATTTTTAATGAATTTACTGAGTACCTGCTAAATAATGGGATCACTAGACAAATCTCATGTCCACATACACCTCAGCAAAATGGAATTGCCGAAAGAAACATAGGCATATTGTTGAAAACGCGCTCAGCATGATGCATGACACAGACTTACCCATGACATTGTGGACTGAGGCTTTTCACACGGCTGTCCATGTTATAAACCGACTGCCATTGGCCTTGCTTGATGGAAAATCACCATTTTTTCTATTATATCAAGATCAGCCAAGTTATGAGGAATTACGTGTTTTTGGATGTGTGTGCTATGTGCATGTTGATGTTTCCTTACGAAACAAATTTCAAGATCGTGCTATTTTGTGCAGATTTATTGGGTATGCAGATAACTACAAGGGTTATAGGTATTACAACTCTAAAACCGGGCGTGTACATATTTCACGGCATGTTGTTTTTTATGAAAGCAGGTTACAGGATCCCAAGGCTTCTCTTGTGACACTCAAGGACAAAAATGAGGTTTATGATACTTGGTTACATGCTGAAATCTTAAGACAAAGAGCGGAAATGTTGACTGAGCACAAGGTGCAAGATGTTAATGAGCCCGAGACAGTTGTAAGTAGTTCCTTGGACAGCATGCCTTCATCTTCTCAGTCCAATGATCCACCTATGCATAATCGGTTCTCAGGCCTGGTGTATTCTAGGCGATCAGTTCCTACTGCAGCTCCACGCAAATCACAACGTGTGCGACATCCTATTGATAGATGGGTGAGCTATAACAACTTTTCTTTGGATTTTCAGCTATTCATGACAGAAGTCAGCAAAAAGGTAGAACCAAAATCTTATCTTCATGCGAGTAAGGAAAAATGTTGGGTTGAAGCTATGAATGAGGAAATGGCAGCCTTGCATGAATGTCAGACTTGGCAAATTATCCCTCGTCCAGCTCATAAGAATGTTGTGGGATCCAAATGGGTTTATAAACTAAAATATAAACCAGATGGTAGCATTGATCGGCATAAAGCACGACTTGTCGCGCGCGGTTTCACTCAGCAATATGGGGAAGATTATGATGAAACATTTAGTCCAGTCATCAAGATGGGAACAATCCGTGTGATTATTTCTCTTGCAGTCTCATATGGATGGCCTCTTTATCAGTTAGACGTCAAGAATGCCTTTCTTCATGGAATTCTCAAGGAAGAGGTATACATGGACCAACCTCCCGGCTATACTACTCATGATCCTCAAAAATGGGTTTGCAAATTACACAAATCTTATATGGGGTGAAGCAAGCTTCTAGATCATGGTTTGATCGTTTTTCTCATCATATACAACAAGTTGGTTTTCTCCGAAGCTCTCTTGATCATTCTTTGTTTATCTATCATAATGAAGAAACTACCACCTGGTTACTTATCTATGTTGATGATATTGTTATAACTGGGAGTTCTCCTTCACATATATCTTATGTTAAAGGTATGTTGAAGCAAGAATTCAAGATGAAGGATCTGGGTGAACTACGATATTTTTTGGGTGTTGAACTTGACAGGACAAATGAAAGTTTAACTCTTACCCAGCACAAGTATACTCTTGATGTTTTGGACAGGGCAGGTATGAGTAACTGCAAACCGATCACTACCCCCAGTGTTCTGAATACTAAATTGACTGCATCTGATGGAACGACTGCATATTCCAATCCTACGTTCTATCGTAGCATTGTTGGTATGTTACAATACCTTACTTTTACTCGCCCAGACATAGTATATGCTGTAAATCAAATCTCTCAGTTTATGCATGCACCCACTGAAGGACATATGGATGCCGCTAAGCGGATCCTACGGTATCTCAAAGCTACTCTTGGCGATGGACTAGTCTACACGAAATATTCAAATGTGTCTCTTGGACACAACATATATACATATACTGATGCAGACTGGGCAGGCGATCCCGATGACCGACGATCAGTTTCAGGTTTCTGTCTCTTCCTTGATTCTAATCTCATTTGTTGGAGCAGTAAAAAGCAGCGTGTTGTTGCACGATCTAGCACTGAGGCAGAGTATAGAGCAATGGCTGCAGGGACGGCTGAAGCATCATGGTTACGTCATTTACTTGGAGAGCTCAATCTCCCTATGGATCGATCATCATTACTATGTGATATCAGAGTGCAATAAAAATTGCTTTCAATCCCATTCTGCATAATCATACCAAGCATATAGAGGTTGATCAACACTTCATTCGTCAAAAGGTTGAAGAAGCCGAGATCTTGCCTACTTATATATCCACACATGCACAGATAGCTGATCTTTTTACCAAAGGTCCCACAGGGCAGCATTTTTGGGATTTGAAGAACAAGTTGTGCATGATCAAATCTAATGCACAACTTGAGGGGGGCTGTTAGCGTATGGGGATCGGGTCTATTCAGACCCGATCCGTTCTCTTTATATCCACAAGCCTAAGGTCACTAAGCGGTGGCTTCCTTGTAATTTTTTATATTTTTATGTACAAATGTGTTGTAACCTAATTAGGCTTATGTTTTTAATAAAAGATCAACGAACGCAGGGGCTGTCCAGGCCGACTGTTCTTCCTTTCTTCCATCGTCCTCTCTTTCACTCTTTTACTCTTTCTTCTCTATTCTCAATCTATCATATTTGCAGATGGAGAGACATGTTTATGTGAAGATTCTTACACGTACAGGACCATCAGAGCAAACGGACGTGCAATCTGAAGGAGAAAACCATGTTGGTGAAAACGGAAAGGAAATTATGGAAAGAAGAAATCAACGATCCCTTGATTACAGCAATAAGAAAAGGGAAACTGCCAAACCAGCAAAGGAAATGCAATCGCAGTGCATGAATCAATCAATCTGTAATCAAAAGGAAAGATATCTTTCCAAGAATAACTTGATGTAAATCGCCTATATATATTAGTGGAACCTCACCCAACAAGTATGGAGTGAGAGAGCATTGTCGTGGATGTAGGAGAACGATACTCCGAACCACGTTAAAATTCTGAGTGATTTCATTGCATTTGCTTGTTTTCTAATAGTTCATTCATTCACAAGCCCTCATCTTTTGCAAGGTGTCACCTCTTATCTCTTAAGTTAGGAAGAGGCTCACGTTGTTATTTTCGTTTTCCCAGAACTCTTATAGACAAATGGGAGTTGGCCACAACCTACACCAATATTTATTTGCTTTCATATGATAACAAAAAAAAAAAGAGAGAAAATGCACCATTAATTATCCTATCTTTATGAGTAACTGGAAAGCCTGAATTTATCACACATAATAGATATGATGCCCAATTAAAACTAACAATGATCAGATCTCCTTGTGTGTAATTAGTAACCAATAGAATTTCAAAAGGTAATCATATTTACAGTAACATTATTTACAACCTCTAAATGAAGCAAATGAAATGCTAAATAAAAGGACATGTACACTTAGAAGCATTTAATGAAAATAGATAAGCAAATAAATACATTTATTAAAGCTTGTTCACACTCTCTTGGTCTCTGACGCACTAAGGGATAAATTTTTACTTCTCCAATGTGCATACCATTTAAGGGTAAGAGAAATGAGAATGCAAGAGTACAAAATATATCTTGCTGCTCTTACTCATAAGTTAAAGTTTAAACATCAAAAGAACATTTAAAGAACAAACTTGAGATCCCAAAGCTGCAAGACAAACCTCTACGAGAATACTTCTTTTGTGTTCCATCTTCATCATCCGCATAATAAGAAACTTCTGAATTATGTCGATCAACATTGTAACCAGCACTCTTTCTCGTCGTAGCACCAGGCTGCATCGATGTAGGATGTTATGAGTGAATGTAGCAACTGTATGTCAATGAACTTCTAGAAGTAACTAGCAAAACTATTGGAAGTTCATGACATGTATCGACTTACACCAACAGGACTTAAGCTTTTAGAGAAGTTTGACTCCTGACTTGGGGTAAATTGCTTCCCCATAGAGCTCGGACCATTGATCTCAATGATATCTTCCACTGATAGCCTTGCAGTGCCAGAATCTAATGGATATCCACCAGCCAAGCTTTCCTCTTTCAAGGTAGAGGATTTTAGGCCCATATCTTCAGCTTCAGGAGATATTCCCATAAGTGGGCCTGATGAGAATGCAGGAGGAGGAGCTCGGGATTCTGCTTTCGGAAATGCAACTTGGTTTCCAAGAATGTTCTTTTCTAGGCCACTCTACAAGGTGAATAGGAGAAATTTTGTTAGAAATAAATTTTAAAAAGAACAAAACCAGACTGAATCTTGGCCTCTCTTAAATCATTGTATTACAAAATGATGCTCCATGATTTATCTGAACAAGTAAATGCATAAAAAAGTATAAAAGATGGATGATGTCATTTAAATAATGACAATTATTGTCGCATGTCAAGAAAATCTTGTCAAAAAATCATGATTTTGCCACGATTCAAGTCCACCGTACAATTATGTTACTTTCAGCATCTTCTCCAACTAGCGAAGAGAATTTTACTAAAACAATTTCAAACCAGAATGCAGCTTTGATGAAAACTTAACGTAGAGTGTCTACCTTTGAGGGACTCAAATCAATAAAGGGAAGTTAGAGAAAAAGTAAAACTTCACAATTTGAATAGCAGATACATGAAAAATAATCAAAACATCTGAAGCACTCAAGCCATGTTGAGAAACGACTCGAGTTCACCTGGATCATTGATTCCTTCAGATTCAAATGAAGGCGAGATGAAGAATCTTTAATATTCTTTGGAGGCCATATCTGGAAAAAAGAGAAAGAAAACAGTCAAATAATTTTTGACATTCCAGGCATTAAAGACAAAGACTATTGATGAGAAAGTCATATAGAGTGGTAAATGTGATTCTGTGATTTTGTTTTCAGTTCTCACACTCCCACAGTCCAACATAATTAGGTTGTTCAGGCATGTACGATAATGCAACATGACAGTTTTTGGATCAGAAATATAAGGACGCTCTTCTCCAAACTACATGATAAGCAACAGAATATATCATTCCTGTAACTTTGTCAAGCATATGCATCCAGGATTTCAAGAAATCTAACAGATTCCTGCAAACATGAAATGAAAGCATATCTCCACGAAATATTCATGTTTTTAAATATTATTATTGTTTTCGTTAACATTTCATTATGAGAAGTATTCTCCTATACACTAGCTCCATTTTACAGCATTAAAGCACCTGTTTTTTCAAATTCCAAAGTCTATCAAAACTCAAAAGTTAACCTTGTGTAAACACCCCATTTTTTGTCATTTTTATCCCCAAAATGCATCTTGAGTCCTATGTAACGTAGAGGCTGCATTTTGGGTGCAGCACTCACGTCACATGGGTGTGGGCGCCGACTCGGATGTGGCTCCAACATGCACCCAAGCAGAATCAACAAGTGTCGGGTGTGGTCAGCAGCACCAGACCAAAATTTTCCATTTTTGATATACAGGAGTAGGGTACGGTCAACCTACGTCGAGTCTAAATGTGTCTTTTTTTTTATCATTTGAAAGAAACTTAAGTGGTTTCTTTCCAACAACCGGCGATTCTCACCATTTTCCGCCAACCTGAGACCAGCTAGCTGTCTTCCAACAACCGGCGGAACCTTCAATCTTTATCCAATGCAAGACAGGTAGATTGTCTCTATCACAGTCCACTCCGGCAAACCACAGGCTGTTTCTCTTCAGCAGCTGAGCCCCTTTTTATTATTGTGGCAATCAACATTCTTCTTCAGACATCAGATTTTTCTCCGGCGTCCGCACAGCTCTTAGCCTCCCAAACTCCAGTTTAAATTTTAAACAATCCCTTTTTATTTTCTTCACTCAGACGCATTATTTAATGTATCAATTTTGTAAGACGATAATGTTGCTCAATGTTATGTTTTGTTTAAGTTTTTTTTATCAATCTTTTTATGTTTATTTTTCTCTGTTGTTAAGTTTTTTGTTGAATTGAGTGTGATGCATCATTATTATTCAAGTCAGGTGTGCATAAAAAATGGACAGTTTTGGTCGGGTGCAGCTCACTATACCCGACACACGTTGACCACGCTTGGGTGCACGTTGGAGCCGCATCCAAGTCCACCTGCACCCACATTCCGTTGATGAGTGTGCGGCACCCAAAATGCAACGTCCAAGTTACATAGGCATGAATAAATTTGGAATAAGTCCTTGAGTTTGTTGGAAAACTCCAACAACCTCGAGCCCATCAACATGCATAGCATGAGTCATTTAGAAAAGACAAAAAATAGTATGCATAGTCGGGGAAATACAGGTAAGAGGCACAGCGAACTACAACTAATTAAGAAATGATTCCCTTGAAGAGTGCAGTGAACACTACTCCTAGTTTGGGAAATACTACTTTTGTGAATGTTTAGAACCCAATCAAGGAAAGAAATTTATTGGGAAAATACTGGGAAGGGTTTTGGATGCTAGCAAATACTGAACAGCAAATAGCCTGCAGCTAGTCAAAAAACACAATATATGGTATTTTCGTGAATGAATTTGACAATGGCGAATTATTTGCACAGTGTGGCAAATAGCCTGGAAATCTGCAGGAAAGTACACCATGTCCCATTTCAGTAGAATTTTCCAAGTACAGTGATTAACTGTAGAATATAGCAAATACTGCCCAGACTATTTGTTGCTTCACTTCTTTCCTATAAATAAACCAACCCAAGGCCATTTGCTAGGTATCCCTTCAGGTATCACCCTCTGCCTTCTATCACAATTTTCGCCTTCTTACTCAAGTTTCTAAATACCGAATCTACTCCTCTATTTTTATATAAAAAAAAAAGAAACCTAGCTTATATTTACCATTCTGCTGTATGTACACCATTTTCACCACTACCCAAGCAATGGGAAATCATCAATCAGAAGGTCACCATGTTGCTGCCAATCAAGAGTTGCTTCAGTGTTCAACACTCAGTTGAACAGTTGGCCCAATAAACAAGGTCAATTTACTACCCTAATTTCATCAAAACAATTCCAAATATTTCTAAATGTTTGAGTGTCAAAAGGTCGGGGAGTGACAAGCGAGAAGCAGAATGTTGTGGCTCGTTCTAGTGCTGAGTCGGAATATAGGGCTATGGCTCAAACTGCGGCTGAAATGTCGTGGGTTAGATCACTACTTTTAGAGTTGGGTGTTTCAGTGAATCTCCCAATGAAGATATATTGTGACAACAAGGCTGCTACATATATCGCTAACAATCCTGTCTTCCATGAGAGGACTAAACACATTAAAGTGGATTGCCACTATAGTTGGGACTTAGTTTAAGGAGGAATTGTTAGCACTATTCATGTCTCCTCAAAAGATTAGGCAGCAAATATTCTCACTAAAGCTCTTCCCATAGGCGATTTTCTGAGATGTTGTAACAAGCTGAGCATGATTGATATATATGCTCCAGCTTGAGGGGGAGTGTTAAAGATACAAAAAGGGGTTTTCTGAAATATTAGGAAGTTAGGGAGGATTTCTTTAAATGTTTTGTTATTTTTATTGGACTTCTTTTGTAATTTCCCTAACCCTAATCTCTTAATAGAGATTAGGGTCACGTAATGAAGCATTCTTTTTCCGCCTCTCTCTCTCTCTCGCAACACTGTATTTTGGAATTTTAGTATTAGGTAGCTTTCTAAATTTTAAAGTTTTGTTGGACTCCTTATGTAAAGGGTTAAACATAACCCTAATTATTATTATTTAAAAGAAAGGGAGCAGACATAACAAGAGATCTGCTCCTTACTCTGTTTCCTCCTCACGTTTTCTTCTTCTCCCTCTTCTCTACCTCTCTAAACAACATGGTATCAACGCGTGTTCCTTCTTGGGACTGATCTGCTTCCCTTCATCTCCATTTCCACTCCTTTTTCATACCCATCGTCTTCCCATTCCTCTACTCTACTTACTGTTTTGAGCACAACAGTTGGGTCGTGTTTGTTGGGCTCGATCTAGGGTTTTCTCAAAAAAAAATTCAAAACCCTAGAACGATGCCTTGTTGAAGTTGATGTGGTTGCAGTACGTCTAAATACATCACTCAAGCAGTATGGTTTTACGTTTCTGTTGACGCTGCAGTATACAAGTCTGCCAGAGCTGCAAAGATATATTGGTCTGGTATGATTTTTTTTTAGTTGATGCTATCAGCCAAATCTGGTAATTTTTTTTTAAGTACCCTGCTGCTGGACCAAATTTCCTTATACCTGCATGATAGTTGGTGCTGATTACTCAAGCCTGTTGCAACATTGCGAAACTGTAAATCAGTTTTCAGTTAGTTGGTTTCCTAGTATTTGACGTCCATCATTTTTCTTGTCAATCTGTGGTGGCTGCTTGGTAGAAGAGGACTTTATTTGCGATACAGCAGAAGCTTTGTCTGTCGTGCAGAGTTTTTCCATCCATTATTCTACAATCTATTGTGTGTTGACAGTCTACAAATATTTTTTTTGCCATGTGGTGATAGTATTACTATAGTAGTGGGTTTATCGTGGGGCTGCAGAAACAACGACTGCAGGGATATTCTTCTTTGTTGGAGATTAATTTGATATTTTATTAGTCAACATTCAGTCTGTTGTGGACTTTCATATTCTTCTATTTTCGAGGATTTATCATGGTTCAACATGATAGAAATGAATCTGGAAATCAGCAAATAAAGGCTGGTGTTGAGTACAAAGCCTTCTCAAATCCCTTTTCTTTTGGATCTACTATCAAACTTGATGGAGCCAACTACGATGTATGGGCTAGAACCTTCATGTTGTCAGTCGTTGGACATGAAAAAAAATTGAAAAAATTGGTAAATACGCACGGTGGAAGGAAGAAAACAGTATAATCAGTGCTTGACTTATGAATAGCACTCAGCCCCACATTGCTACAGGGCTTTGTTATTATAGTACAGCTAAGGTTATGTGGAATTCTCTCTGGCAGACGTACTCTCAAGACAAGAACATTAGCAAAATTTTACAAGTTCAGCATGTTACAAATGCAGCAAGGTGACAGGTGACATGGATTTAACTGAATACTTTACAAAGCTGAAGTTCACTTATGAAAAGATGAATTCCTTAAAACTGCCCTGTAAGCATTGTCTCAAATCTCACATGGAGCAAATGATTGTTGTTAAATTCCTTGTTGGACTATCATCGGATTATTCTGCAGCCAAGGCTCAAATGCTTACAGGATCAGATCCTGATATTGATGAGGCCTTTAACAGGCTAAACAGATTGGTTGTTACTCTTCCTCCATTCACAACCATCTGCTCTTGCCTCATTTGGAGGAGGACAAAGTGGACTATACTCTTCCAGTGGTAGAGGAAGAGGCTGAGCTCCAGGAGGACGTGGAAGACTTCAATGCACATATTGTGGTCGTCTTGGTCACTTAGAGGATAAGTGTTGGAACAAAGTGAGTAAGCCTAACTCATCCACATCCTCTACTGTGACATCCTCATCCACTTCTGCTCCAAACACAGTCTATCAGTTTAGTTCCTAAGGCAAAACCCATAGTTGCTTTTGTAGATGTTGCATCTCTTAATCTACGTCCGGCCGAACTTGATTTAGTTATGGAGCATCGATCAAATACTACGCCTTCTACCACATTGGCATCCACAGCTATCACAAATTTAGCATATTTTGCAGGTATAATCTCTTCTAATGGTTGTTAGATAATTGATTTTGGAGCATCGAAACACTTTTGTGGAGATACTAGTATTTCAAATCTGCAGAAATTTAATCTCTTACAGCATGTTCGGTTGGCGGATGGAAGGCTATCTCCGGTATAAGGGCATGGAGATGTACATCTCTCTCCATAGTTCATGTTGATGTTTGGGGGCCTAGTCGAGTTCCAAGTCGGTTGTCGTTTCGTTATTATCTGTCCATTGTTGATGATTTCTCTGGTGTAACTTGGGTTTTTTTGATGAAAGACAAAACTGAAGCTCCTTGTATCTTGAAATCTTTTATATTGGAAACAATAACTCAATTTAGTTCTTCTGTTAAGGTTGTTCGCACCGACAATGCTCTCGAGTTCAAATCTACTTCTCTACTTGAATTCTATAAATCTCATAGTATTGTGCCACATTTTACGTGCCCTCGCACATCGCAACAAAATGGTGTATTTGAAAGAAAACATCGCCATTTGTTGGATGTAACCCGCACGATCATGATTCATTCTCATATGCTTTCCAAATTTTAGGGAGGTGCAATCCTGACCGCATGTTACCTAATAAATAGAATGTCATCCTCTTCCATAGACAACAAGACCTCAATTCAAATTCCCTACCCAAACAGGGCCATGTTCTCTTTGCCTCCACGTATATTTGGATGCACATGCTTTGTACATAAACTTGGACCTAATCGAGATAAACTAGTTGCGCAAGCAAGTAAATGTGTATTTGTGGGATACTCTAGAAATCAAAAGGGGTATCGATGTCTTGATCCTATAACTAATCGAGAGTTTGTCAGTGTCGATGTAACCTTCCACGAGTCTTCTCCATTCTTTCCTGCAAGCCCCTCATATCCACAGTCTGAGATGCCCCCTTCTGTCCCACTTCCAATCCCTCCTATTCCACTTGAGTCCCTTCCTTTTTTATCATCTCCCACCTGTCCCAATCCCTCCATTCAAGAAGGAATCCATCATCTAATGACCTTGCACCATCTTGCTCTCGGGAGGTAAGTAGTTATGGATTACATGATATGTCTGAGTGTTCCCTTGATGCATCTCATCCTGATGAACTACCAACTGCTGCACAATTCATCCTCTTTCTAAATTTGTTAGTACAGCTCATTTGGGAGATCGTAAAGGGATCCGACAATGCACAATTCATCCTCTTTCTAAATTTGTTAGTATAGCTCATTTGGGAGATCATATGTGCAAATTTATTAATGCTTTGTCAGCTACTTCCGTTCCTATTTCACATGAACAAACTATGTTGGACTCTAAGTGGTACCAAGCAATGAATGAGGAGATGGATTCTTTAATATCTCGCTACACTTGGGATCTTGTTGAACCTCCTTCTGGGGCAGATATTGTCGGCCCAAAATGGGTATTTACTATCAAGTATAACTCAGATGGTACCGTTGAGCGATACAAGGCACGATTGGTAGCAAAAGGGTACACGCAGACATATGGTATTGACTTCTTTGAAACTTTTTCTCATGTGGCACGTCTGGATACTATACGCCTTATTATATCTGTTGCAGTTCATTATGGATGGAATATGTACCAACTTGATGTTAAAAATGTCTTTCTGTATGGGGATCTATCTGAAGTAGTTTATATGCAGCAACCGCCCGGTTTTGAGAAACAGGGGGAGTATACCAATGTATGTTTGTTAAAGAAGGCTATATATGGTTTGAAACAAAGTCCCAGAGCATGGTTTCAGAAGTTGTGTGATGTTGTGTCCAAGTTTGAGTTTCATAGATCTCCTTTAAATCATTCATTGTTCATAAAAAGGATCTCAAGAGCTATGGTTGTTATGGTGATATATGTGGATGACATTATCTTAACTGGTGACAGTGAACAAGAAATACAAGACACAAAGAAGTATCTCCAACAGCACTTTGTTACTAAAGATCTTGGCTTTCTACATTACTTCTCGAGGATAGAAGTAGCAAGAAGTAAAGAAGGTCCAATCCTTTTGCGAACAAATATGTTCTTGATTTGCTACAAGAGACAGGTATGACAGGAACTAAACCGGCATCTATTCCTATGAATTCTCGTATTCACTTATATGATGATAAATCTGAACCTGTGGATAGCAAATCATATTGGTCTCTGATTGGAAAGCTACTATATGTAACCATTACTAGACCTGATATATCCTTTGTTGTGGGAAAACTAAGCCAATTTATGGATAAGCCAAGAAAAGCCCATTGGGATGCTATGCTATTATTGAAATTTCTAAAAGATTCTCCTGAAAAGGGTCTATTATTTAGAATAAGTTCTTCACTTCAAATAGAAGCTTGTTTTTGTAATGCTCGTTATGTTTTTGAGCAGGTCGGGTCGGATCGGGACCAAGACCCGGACCCGAACCCTTGGCGCGAAAGAGCCCGACGCGAGGGCTGTTCTCGCTCGCCTTTCCCTCTTTTCTCTCGTCTATCTCATGGGTACTCTCGGGCCAGTGTAGAGAGGAAGAAGACGGAGGTGGTGCAGGCGGTGGCTGGACCGGCGGCGGCAACGGCTGTAGCTCGTGGGTAAGCCCTCTCAACCTCAGACCTTCTCCCTCGCTTTTTCCTCCGCTTGATCTCCCTCCCCTCTGCCTGTCCTCTCCATTTGCCTGAACCCTCTCTCTGGCCGCCTCCCTCTCTTTTCTCTCGTGCTCCTCGCACCTCTCTCTACGGCCTCTCTTACTCCCTTCGCCTGTTTCTCCCCTTCTCAACCGCACGACCTCCCTTCTACTGAACCCTCTTTCTCCGTTTCCCATTTCTGTCAACGCCTCTCCCAGCCCACACGGTCCCTTCGTGAGCTCTCTCTCCCCTTTTTCTAATTGTTTTCCCTTTGTTTTCCCAATCGAGCGTTCTTCCTCACTGTTTTCAGCATTGTTTTTAGGATTCCAGCTTGGGGAACGTGTTTTTCCCCTCCTAGCAGCGATTAGGCGGTGTTGGTGGTGGCAACACTGCACAATTTGTGTCGTTGGGGATCGCTTGAACGCTTGAGGTGGCTGCCGAAAGCATCGCAGCAGTTTGGATTCTTAAATTGGGGTGAGCAAGGTCAAATCGAGCTTAATTTGTGATGAATTTTCTATTAGAGCATGTATAATTATTGTTTAAGCATGCTAGAATTTTAGAATTGATGATTTGGGATGCATGTTAGCGATTTTGCTTTTTGGGGGAAGAGTAGGATTATGTTGGAGAAGCGTTGATTCATGGCTATAATGATCATTTGCGCATGATGGGTTAATTTTTGAAGCATTAGGGAAGCATGATAGAAATTGAGATGTTGTGGGGAAGATTTAGAACCGTTGTAGTGAGCACGTGGCACATGCTTTTGTGAATGAATGTATTTTGGCGTTATTTAGGGAAGAATACGTAAATTGGGTGTATCTTTGGGGAAGACGCTTTAACTATAGAAAGCATTTAATAATGTATTAAGGATGGAGTGATTGAAGCATTGTGTTTTGACGTTGGTAGCATGCAACGGCAAGAGGTTGGGAAGTGGCCTATTGGAGAACCTGTAGGTCGACACTACTCGTCGACACCCTCTTGAGGCGATGACATGTGTCTCAATGCTTTTGTTTTGTACTTGTTTGGAATGTTATGTTAACTAGTAGAAATCTTATCTTTTGTTTATGTTTGCAGGTGCACCGGGCACGTCCCGTCGACCTTGAGCTGCCAGATTCGAAGTTCAAGGCATTTTGAAGAGTGTTGTGAGCGCGCCACAGGTATGGCAGCATTCCAGGCAAATCCCTGCCTGGGCAAATGTATGAATGTGTGTTCCTAGGGTCGTGGGATCCTAGGATTGTGATGCGATTGATTGACTGTTTAGTGAATGAATGTGTGTATGCATGTAAATGTTTTGATATATGATATGAATTGTTTTGGAAAGGCTATGAGAAGTTTGTTTTGAAAATGTTACGCATTTGCATGTGCATGCTAAAATTGATAACTGTTTAGGATAGATGAGGCAAGGTATCGAGTCGAGTGTCTCCTCGACCCCAATTGTGCATTAGAAAACATCCTACAATGATAATTGCATAGGACAGCTACGAGCCAATCACAGATCGAAACTACTCTTTGTGGTTTGGCTAAGTTTTTGAAGATGTGATTGATATGATGAATGATGTGAATGTTTTGTTCTGTTGCATACACATTGCTGCAGGCAATGATGCAAGTAATGGAATTGGAGGGTAGTCATACTCGTACTGTATGACAGCTAGCTATGACTGTTATTGTTATGTGTAGACCTCATGTGGAGGCAATTGGAGGTGTAGGTGCACACGTGAGGTGCACCAACCTCATAAGCTAGTCAGTCAGTTTGTGAATGTGTTAATCTAATGATAAGAATGAATGAATAAGAGATGAGAGGCCAGTGGGATGTGGCTATGTGTTTGGGAGTTGTCCCGCTTTTGCCACTGGTCTCGCCTGTTCGGAGTGCAGGCGGTGCAAGGCCCCAGGGTTCTATTGTGTGATGTGCTTGGAGCGTAGGCTCCCGCCTTCCCAACCTGGGTGTCCTAGGGAAGGCTGAGTGTCTCTCCTTGGAACTCACACATCCATGGATGAGTGCTCTACCGCTGCAGCGGATGGATGGATCCATACTGTTCTGGGCCACCACGGGGGTTGTCTCTCGGCTGTAGGCCGCCCGCGGTGTGCACGTACCTGTGTTTGCACCCACAGGAACTGTTAATACACTGAAGTTAATGAAAATGTATTGTATATGATTGATTGTACGTGATTGAGATACATGTGAATTGAAAGTTAGTTACTGTGGCCATTGAGTGGCTTTTACGTGTCGTGCCCTGATACGACATGATGATAGATGATCTTGATGTGTGTTCTTTTACTTGAGCCCTACCAAAGAGAGTTTGGTATTGTCCTGGCTTGTTGCCATACTGCGAAGGCTAAGCCTTCAATTGTTTCCCTTTTCAGGTTTTGGAGGACCAGGGGCAGCAGGTTGAGTAGATGGCTTCACTCACGTCCTACTTGGGAAGTTTTGGGTCTTTTGTAGTGCCGGCGCGTCTTATTTTGGTTTTATTGATGTCTTGTTTTTGTTAGGCATCAATTATACAGTTTGAGGCATTTTTGTTACACATAGATGTGATTTTGTATGAACTGAAATGATTACATAACTAAAAGTTCGCCCCATTGTTTGGAATTGCTTGGCTCATTTCTTTTTGAACTGTTGTAACTGAAAGTTCGCCCCATTGTTTTGAATTGCTTGGCTCATTTCTTTTTGAACTGTTGTGTAGTCACACCTCGATGTTTGATGTTTAGAAAAAAAAAATGTTAGTGTCAAAAGGTCGGGGTGTGACAGTTTTGATGCAGATTATGCATGCTCTATTGATGACAGAAAGTCCACTACGGGATTTTGTATCTTTGTTGGTGGTAACTTAGTCTCTTGGAGAAGTAAAAATCAAGTTGTTGCTCGGTCAAGTGCAGAGTCAGAATACCGAGTCATGGCCCAAACTGCCACTGAAATCACTTGGGTGAGAGTCATGCTAGAAGGTCTTGAAATACAGACAGAATTGCCTATAAAAATGCAATGTGATAATAAAGTGGCCACTTATATAGCAAATAATCCATTTTTCCACTAACGGGCCAAGCATATCGAAGTTGATTGTCATTACATTAGAGACGTGGTTCAAGCAGAAATTATTTCTACTAAATATATTGCTTCAGAAGATCAAACTGCAGCTATATTTACCAAAGCTCTTCCTATATCTGATTTCATGAAATGTTGTAACAAGCTGAGCATGATAGACATCTATGCTCCAGCTTGAGGGGGAGTGCTGAGAAAACTTACTGTTTTTGCATTCGAGGTTTTCTGTATTTTGGAATTTTTGTATTAAATAGCTTTCTGAATTTTAAAGTTTTGTTGGACTCTTTATGTAAAAGGTTAAACATAACCCTAGTTATTATTATTTAAAGGAAAGGGACCAGCCGTAACAAGAGATCTGCTCTTACTCTCTTTCCTCCTCACGTTTTCTTCTTCTCCCTCTTCTCTACCTCTCTAAACAACAGTCGGCATGCTACAAACTCAATTAGCATATCCATGTCCATGTTAGGTATACCGAACCCATGTCCAACCGAGTCAACGACTCAACATGGACATGTTAGGTGTGGAGTCGCACCCGTGTTTCATAGGTATTTGAATCTCCTAGTCTTGCTTTTCATTTTTTGAGTTTGTTGCTGATATATATGGTTTGTGAATAATGAATCATTAATGTTCTTTATCTGTGATGAGTTTTTATATGAAATACATTGTTCTTAATTTTTCTAAATTCTTGGCTAATTTTCTTGAATTTTCCAGATTTTTCTTTGTTTTTTACTAATTTTTTTAGTGTTTTCTAATTAAAATTTTAATTTACGATACATTATGGTACGTTACAATATGCTACAATACGGCACATAAGTTGACCCAACCAATATGCGATAGGACACGCCAGTGACAACATTGGAAAAAAATGCCAAAGAGGGAATTTGAGAGGTGATGCAACAAAGCTTGGGGAGAGATGGATGACAAGTCTAAGACGCCACTAGAAAGGACTCATACTCGACTTCACAAAAGATGTTGCAACTCCAAGTAGTTGAGAGTGGTAGTAAACGCTGCCTTCCTCATAGCCTCCATCAATCATCTTACCAGACGACAACTCTTAAAATATACAAGAAGTCGGGTAAAAAATAACTTTGCAGTTTAAGTCCTTAATAAGTAGTCTTACAAATAAAAGATTTTTTGGAAACGTCAAGGTATACAAGACCTGTTGAATGTATAATGTAACTGACAGTTGTACATTGCATTGTCTAAAAATAGGTAACAGTCTCGCATCTGCCAGTTTAACATGCCAAGAAAGGGGAGAAGGACGTAGAGTACAAAAATCGTGAAATCGACCACAAAAGTGTTGAGAAACTCCAGAATAAACAATCCATATACTACCTTTATCATTCATCATGTTACCTCTAGAAATAGGCCATATCAGTCACTGTTGCCAAGGCAGACATGGATGAAACCCTTTGGGCAAGGTTGGTCATATTCAGCATGAATTAGATTAAGGCTAAAGTTGTTTGTTGAAGAGGTAAATGTGGACTCTATAGTAGGAGAAGCAGCCCGACCAATTGCCTTGCTGGTAGGTGCTGAAGGAGTCAATGGGGAAAGGGGACAGTCATGTTTGTCCCAACACCTATCCTCAAGATGTCCTTGCCTGCCTCCCATTACCACCATTGTCTCTACCGCGGCCCCTGACATGAGTGGAGAAAGGTGAACCATGCCCACGTCCACCTATGATAGCTAGGGCTGAAGAACTAATGAATCATTCAGGGACTGTGAGAGAACTTAGCTGATTATATGCATCTGCTAGAATAGGAATCTATGTGCCAGTAAGAATCTACACCTTGGCTAGACTGTAATCGGGAGACAGCCTTGATAGAAAATGAGCCACCATAGTTTACTCCTAATGAGTCATGAGTGAAACAGCATGGTGAACGTACGAAGTTCAATCTCTCATAAGCAAACTTGACCAACGGAAAATACTGGGACAGACTATGTTTGCCCTGCTAAAACGTTTTATGTTCAACCTATAAGATTCTACTAACATTCTTTGTAGAACTATAGTAAACCAGGCCATTTGCTATATGTGGTTGGACATTGTTCTTTAATCCACGCCATCACGATGCTATTATCTTCTTGCCAAGTAGCATATTTGCATGTCTTTTCTTTTGGTTCCATCTCTCAAAGGATGTGCTATCTCCTCGGTCCTATCACAGACATCATAAATGTCATTGACCATTGTTCATAATTATTGTCGTCTAACTTATAGATGATCCATAAGAAAAAAGATTTGTAAAGGCCACATAATCAGCAACAATGTCACAGTACCAATACGGCAATACGGTTAGTGTAGAAACAAGCAACACACGAAGGGAGAAGAAGAAACACACGATATACGTGGAAAACCTCGTGAAGAGGTGAAAAACCACGGAGAAGCTCTAACCTAGGGGCAAACCGCAACCCTAGGAGAGAGAAAATCAATTTCACTTAATCTCAACAAGTACACTTAAGTGATAATATATAGGGGAGAGAAGGACTGCCGCCT